>JABXWE010008380.1:0-12715 GCA_014611495.1 Limonius californicus | reverse complement strand
TAAAGGCGTCTCAAAAACTATTCAGAACGAATTGCCAGATGCAATGTTGCAAGTTTACAAGCAGGAAATATTAAAAGAAATTAAATCTGCAAATTTCATTGCTTTGGAGGCCGATGAAAGTACTCATAGACGTCTTTTCCAGCAAGAAAAATAGGAGAATGGATTTTATGAACAAAAAATAGGTAAGCTTTTTCTTGTGCCCACCCTCTTTCTTAACTCATGAGCCGCCACTGTTAATAACAGGTGATAATGGTATTACCTGGCTATACATTGGTGTGGTTCCAATAGGCAGCTGAGGCATCTGTTGAGATAATTGCATTGGCTGTTGATAATAATTGCTGCTGTTGAAAGCCATATCGATAGCTTGTGAATTGGCTACTTATACGGATAATATATAAAGTAAAAGTTTATAAGTCTGTGTATTGATAATAAATTGTTGCTGACCCTAGGGTCAGCGATAACCGCGTTGCACTCACTTATCACTACGAGCTCGGCGCACGTCCTTGCTGCATGAAAGTAAAACGCGGACTAAAAACAGTATTTATTAATAAAATTAATTTTTGAACGGTAGTTTGCGAGTATTAATTGTAAATTTTCTAACTACAGCTTCCACTAAATGATCTGTTACTTCTCTAGTGCGATCGTAACACAAGGAGTGCCATTAATTTGTTCCCCAAACCCAGGGAATTAGAAAAACATCCGACCCTGGAGTGATTTGAACCGGCAAGCATTTGGATTATTATATCCAAAGCTTGGCTCTCTCATCACTGAGCCACCCCAATCCTTATTTAACGTAATAGTTTTCAAATGTTTGTTATAATATTTAACATTTCATCAAACATTATTTCCATCTTTTTGTTTCATTAAAACCATAAGTTTTGCTTGGCATTTATTATGGAAGACCTCGTCGAATCAAAAATATTATTAAGACGTAGGGGAGAGTGGGGCAAGTTGACGACCTTAAGGGAAAAAAATTCCTGAAAAGTAATGCACACATTTTTTTTACAAAACTGTATTTATACGATAGGTTTAATCTCTACAGAATGTTTTAACACACGTTGAAAAAAACTTTAAACAAAGAAATAAAAATCAACTCTTTGCACTTTTTTCAACTTGCCCCACTACCGGGGCAAGATGTACATATTGGGGCAAGTTGAAGCTATTCACAAAAGTCACAAAAAAATAAGTTTTGTCCCTCATAACTGCTGCATAGTTCGTGCCACCAGGAATCGCACTTTCCACATTGTATCCAATCTGCGGATGGAGGATCTGAATAAGATTCCCCACAAGCAGGGCAATTAATTTCTTCGTGATCGTTGATCTTTCGGTTAGACAAGCAGGGTTTCTTAAACAATGTTCGTTTTGCAGTGGCATATCCTTCTTCCTTTTTGTCTACTTTTGCATTGTTTTCTTTTTCCTTTTCTTCTAGCAGAGTTTTAATTGGTGTAGAAGTTAAAATAGATGCCTTTTGTTTCTTTCTTTTGTTTGTTTGTTCAGGTCGATTGTATACTGGCAGTGGTCTAATATCTGTAAAAGATTTACTTGTAGGGGCCAAAACCTTCTCCTCTTTGGATGTAGACGCCTTAGGAGATATTTCAGGTATTCGTTGTCCTGATGATCCTGCAATATCTGTTTGTGATTTACGAAGGCTTTGTCTTCTCAATATATTGATGATTGGTTCGTCATCCTCTGAAGGGTCTTCATCCAATACGACTAAAACCTGCATTGATTTATTATGTGCCAAATGTTGAGGGTTTTTATCAACTGTTGGATCTGCACGTTCACTCACAGTAGCCGGAGCAAAGTCTGCTTCCTCAAATACTCCTGGGTTGAAAGGTTCGATACCACACTTTTCCCTTTACGGCAGTTCCCACTGTAGCAGCTTTCATATATGCCTGCCCAAAAAGCTTACCAATATCTTTATCTGTTACAGCTTTTCCTGGGTTGTTGACGAGGAAGTTATCACAAGTTTGGCTATAATATGTCTTTAAAGGGGAAAAAAATCCCACGTCAAGTGGTTGCATCCGATGAGTTGAGTGAGGTGGCAAACCAATCATTACAACGCCATTGATTCTGCATAGATTTATTGCTGCTAGAGAAGTGTGCGACGAATGGTTGTCAACTATCAATAATATGGGGTTTAGAGATGAGGGATGCGCAAACTTTATGAAATGTTCGAGATAGATCACAAAAGCTTCTGTATTCATCCAACCACTTTGTTGCGCTATAGCATTACTATTTGGTGGACATCCATTCAATAATTCGGGTCGCATTCGCACTCGTGGAAAGATAAAAAAAGGTGGGATGTAGGACCCTTGTGCGTTCATTGCACATACAACAGTGGTGTTTTTCCCTCGCTCACCACTCGCCATTTTGGCCACCCTTCTACTCCCAGTCGGTGATAACACTTTTGGTTGTTTAGTCGGAACGGTAGAAAGGCCGCTTTCATCAGCGTTGTAGATGCGGTCGGGGCTGAAATTATATTGTACCTTCATATCCCTTAACAAATCGAAAAATCTGTCGACTTCAACTCTATTGAAGCCCATCAATCGTCCTAGCGATGTCGACTCTGGTGTCCTTAGACTAATTTTCTGTCGCTTCATGAACGAGATTAACCAGTCTTTACTAGCTGCTTTGTTTCTGGTGTTAAACTGATGTTTAATTTCATTTTGCTCAGCGTACTCGTACGCAAGTTTTCGGCACTCCAGTGAAGTGAGACCGAATGCCCTAACATCAAAGTCTTTTAAGTAATTAGCAAATTCTTGTTCTTGTGCCACAGTGAAAGTCTGTTTAAATCTGCCGCCATCAACAGGTAATTTTTCATTTAGCCTACGTTTTTTTACATATCTTCGTAATGTAGGTTCTGGGATTGAGAATGTCACACTGGCGTTGTTGACAGGTACATTTTCTTCCTCAACAGCGTGAAGAGCGGCGATTAAGGATTCTTCGGACCAAGATCGTCGCTCAGTATTTTTTACATAATTACGTACCATCTGCAATATAATGGAAATTACCAGTTTTTCCATTATTATGTCATTGGGGCAAGATGGCGAGCAAATGGGGCAAGATGACGTCAACTTGCCCGAGTCAACTTGCCCCGCAGGTAATTTTCTAACCTCATGTGTGTCAAATAGTAAACATTGTAACTTACTCTGTCAAACTGAAGTTGATCCTATTCCACACACACGCGCAAAGTTTGTAATAACAGCTAAACTTAGTTCTTACTTTTTTTTCCACGAAATCTCTTATTATAGGGAGACCGGATTTTACAAGAAAATGTCACAAAATGCGCGTGAAGTCGTAGCTCGCAAACAACAAACACTAGCGCCGCGTGTCGTCGTATGTTACAACTGCATATTGAATAATTTCTAAACTGTGACAAAGTTACAGTTACCGGTTTTATTTTTGAAGTAAAACTTGAATTCGCTATCTTGCCCCGTTCGTCGTCTTGCCCCACTCGCCCCTTCTTAAAATCAATAAACCACACACAATACACACTTGAATTAACCAGTGGCGGCTTGTACTAAAGGGCACAAGGGCACGTGCCCACCCAACCACCATGATAAACACAGAAAGAAATTCGCATGTAATTCAGTGCATTATTTTAATTTCATTATTTTAACGATGGTATCAAATTTTCTTTCCGCACCACAAGCGCGGCTAACGCGCTCAAAACTATTTTCCGGGGAACGCTCTGATTTGTACCTATGTTGAGGTGATTCGGTTGCCTATCGGTTATCTTCGGTATACGTGATATACCAGGCGAATGGGGCGCTGAGCGAAGCGTTCCCTATCTGCAGTCAACGTTTGAATTTGGACTTTGGAGCGCTGTTTTCGCGCTATCGCGCGTTTGAATTCAAAGACGAAAGTGACGTTTTTTCAATGATGGAAGTTAATTGTGTGCAAAAAGATCGACTGAACGCATTGGCGGTCCTATCAATAGAAAAGAAGTTCGTCCAGTCTATCCTGGATTTTGACAACAAAGTCATAGACGTCTTTTCCAGCATGAAAAATAGGAGAATGGATTTTATGTACAAAAAATAGGTAAGTTTTTTCTTGTGCCCACCCTCTTTCTTAACTCACGAGCCGCCACTGGAATTAACACAACAATACAATAAAATTTTGTTGTTGTTGACGTTAACGACTGTGACAGAAAACAGCTGACATAAGCAGCTTCGAACTGGCGTGATCTGGTGGCAGCACAGCAGTGACAAGCAAGTTCATTTGTAAAGCACAAGAAATAGACGCTAGTGATCGTTGCCCAACACGCCTGGTATATCGCATATAGCGAAGATAACCGATAGGCAACCGAATCTTGCTCTACATAGGTACAAATCAGAGCGTTCCCCGGAAAATAGTTTTGAGCGTGTTAGCCGCGCCTGTGGTGCGGAAGGAAAATTTGATACCATCGTTAAAATAATGAAATTAAAATAATGCACTGAATTACATGCGAATTTCTTTCTGTGTTTATCTTGGTGGTTGGGTGGGCACGTGCCCTTGTGCCCTTTAGTACAAGCCGCCACTGCTATTTTTTTATTTTGACATACGATTAGAGCTTCTTTGCATCTCTTAGTTATGTCGTTATATTTTCTCCCAATCTTCTTTCCTTTCAGCAACGTTTCGCTCTTCCTCCATTCCTTTTGACTTCCTCAATTTGCAGTTCATGCCATGCTGTTAAATCCGTCTTCATTTATTTCCTTATTGTTTCGATAAGTTCTCTTAGAAGCACTAAATCTTTCCCAGTCCGTTGCTTCCTTCCATTAATTTTTTTGTATTGTTGCTTTGTTCTGCTGCCTCCTGGTTTCGTCTTATTTTGAACAAAGCTTCTTTTATTTATTTCTTTTTAAAAACGTCTACCCTTTTATTCTGGCATTTTCTGTTTCCGCGTATCGGTTTTTAATATTTCATGGAGTGCCTATTGCTTATGCAACTCTTTAAACACCGCTGTTTCACGAAGTTGACTACCAATCAACTTCGGTCGTGTATCAATTAAACTGGAATTTTTTTTATCATATCGCGCGTTTTAATCACTTTTAATTTGACAAAAACAAAAGCTGTAGCTTCTGCTAATATCACTTTCACTTGTAAATTGCAGTTATTGCTGTTCACTAGTCCAGTGTCTCTTTATATGCCGTTCAATTTAAATTCGCTTGTGAAAACAGACCCGTCCAACACGGTTATCACAGTGTTCACCATCTACTTTTCGGTTCCATTCAAGCAGATATAGTTTAAATAATGCTAACATAACTAAAGCAAAGGAAACGGGTTACAAATAAAAAAATACGAAAACAGCACTTGCATTTTTATTTAAATAAATTGAATGACAAAAATAGATATTGGTAAAGAGTAACACTCCTTGAATGATACATTTTATAATTAATTAATTTCTCCTATATCATTATAAATATTACACAGGCCTTGTAGAAGTGAAAAATATGAAAAAATGTAAAATATAATACTGTACTGTATAAATATAAATATTATTAGCGAGTACTCAAACTCCTTTAATCACTGGTACGATGTTATTACAACCAATATACCACAAAACATAACTTAAGCCTTAAATTAGATGTAAAATGGAAAGCGACTAGAGACAGAAGTTTTGTGATTACTTGCACCAAGGTAATGCTAACATTTAATTAATTACGTATACTTGAAGTGTGAGGTTGATGTATTGCTGTCACGGTACATATTCAGGGAATATCATTTAGAAAAATCAGGTCTCCAAAATAATCATTAAAAATTACAACTTAATTATTATAAACTATGAGCACTTTTAGGGGATTTTCAAAGTGAAGAACCCGTACTTCACGCAGTTCCATTATAGCTTCCTTTTAAAATTTCTACTGCTTCATATGATTCTTGTCATCGTGAGCTGTATTACATGGAAAAATTAGAAGCCTTATTCGAAGGTCACCACAAGAAGACCACCATAACCATTTTTTATTCATTTTAGGACCTATTCTTTAATTATACAGCATAAATGGCTGCTGTTGGTCTTCACAATTACATTTTAAAATATCTTCTAGTTTATTCATTAGAACAACCAATCTAACACACGACGTAAATGGTAAATTTGCACATTTTCATAAAATAAATATCTACTACTATAATAAATGCATTTACAGCCACCTGCACGACACAAATATTTACAACTCGGTTTTGTTACTCAGTCTACTCTATATTATCAGTCAGTGTAATTCGTAAGGACCATTTTCATTTTCTATTTGATTTTGAAAAGATGTGCTATCAAGGCTTCAGTTGAGTTTCTTATGATTATACTTAGCAAGGATTAATTTACATCACTTGTTACTTCCAAGTTTCAATAGAACTAATCTTAACACAACCTTCACAGTTTAACGACTTACAACTAATAATTAGGCTTGCACCGAACTCAAATCTTTAGTATGATGTTGTGAGTGCATGGGTTTCTGAAGAACTTAGTGTAGCAGTTTAGTTACGGTCGAGTTATTCAATAATTTTAATTTAAAGCTTTCACATCTATTACCTGTATTGTTACGGACAAAATATCTTACCATTACACACTATACCGCAGCTATACAATTAGACTGTCTCTTCCAACTTCTTAATATTCATTTAAATCTTCATCACTTCCATCTTCGGCTAAACGAGTCCCTCGATGGGATAATAAACTTGATGAACTGCAGTTACGTAATCTAAAAAAATATATAGTTAGTATACTTCATGCCTTCATAGGCCAGGACTTTGAAAGGAGAAATGAAAGTATTTTTTTATAAATATGTTAGGCATTAATAATGATCTGTGTTTTTTTTTAATTCGGCATTAAAGTTGGCGCTGAAAAGTTCACTGTGAACGTACCACACATTAACTGTTTCAACCTAACCTCACTTTTTGCGTTTGTGCCGTTTGTGGTAGTTTACTTGGATTTCTTAACCTTTTGTGAATTTTATCCTGCAGTTTGAAAAATCAGTCTTTTTCCAGATTAAATTGTGTATTCTGATAGTGAAATACATTAGTACAGTACAGTTTGTTTTAATAATTTTAACTAAAACAATTTTTCTTTACAGAACATCAATTTCACTGTTTATAATCTCTACCTGTCAGTGGTTTCTGTTTGGTAAAATAATACTCTTCAAACAAAATGGTTTTGCTACAAGAACATAAAATTGTCTCAACAAGTTCAGTTGTCAGTTAGCACCTGCCACAAAATATTAAAGAAAGATATCCACTTGTATCCCTACCGTTTGCAGTTTGTATAACAATTACACGAAGCTGATTATCCTCAGCGTGTCGAATGTTATCAGTGGTTCCTAAATATACTCAACGATAGAGACCTCGATGGGACAATGCGAATACGCGCTGTCAGTCGAGGTCACAGTAAAATGCGGTCCGATCAGCCGCGTAGTCGCCCCCGGCTGAAGCGACCGTATTTCACGTAGTTAAGTTTAGGGTGCATGTTGCATGCATGGTTAGTATGTAAGGGACGCCCATACCCCCCTGAAGTAACTCGAAAGCGGTTCGAGGGGAGGGGGCGGTAGTATGAATGAATGAGAAAAAAAAATATATATACTCAACGACAGCTTATTGGAGAAAAGTTTTTTCACGCAGATATACAGGGTGTTTCCAAATAAGTGCGAAAGTTTTTAGGAGGTGATTAAAGGCGGCCTTTCATGTAAACAAAAGCTCTTAGGCCTGTCCTTGAAAAGTTGCACGCTTCCAAAAATTAGAAATAAAATTAGTTTTTTTTTGCTTTTGTGAAATTGTTGAAGAGTTAAAGAAATGGCATTTTGTGGGCGTGTTCTACCAATTAAAACGCTACCTATAATTTTTTTTTTAATTTTGTTGTGATCTTTTATAGGGGTGAAACATGCAACCCCTATTACATTTTTTACCAGAACTTTTTAACAAAATAAAATTTCTTGGTTTAAAAATATCTGTTGAAAAGAATGATTTAGTGCTAAACTTTTTTAACTCTTGTGTTGTTTCCGTAAAAGCAATAGTTTCTTAATAAAAAAATAAAATACAAAATCGTGCATGAACGGATCTTCTGCAAATGGAATCGAAAAAATCTAGTAGGTGGCTGTCACGTTTTGTTTGCACAAATTATGACTTCAGTGGCTGTCAAGTCGCTTTGATTTTTATGTGGTAGCTGAAAGTTCAATTGTGCCTTTTAATTCTTCAATATGAAAAATTACACTAACGCTGAAATGGCCGATGTGCATTTTATGTATGGTCGTGCCAATGGAAATTCTTTGGAAGCTAGACGGCCCTATGCAGAGATGTATCCTCAGCACGTGATACCTCTCACACAATTTTTGCACGTCTTCACCAACGTCTCTGTGAAAAAGGGACTTTTCAAAAACGAAAAACTGATTGTGGTCGTCCACGAGTAATAAGAACGGTAGCACTGGAAGAAGAGGTTCTTAATATGATTGAAGAACAAGAACGTCCGGAATTAAGTACAAGGCAAATTGCTGAAATACTAAATGTTTGCAATAAACTAATCTGGAAAATTTTAAAGGATCACCAATTGTATCCTTGCCATTTTCAACGAGTCTGGGCACTTTTGCCGCGAGATTTTCCCCATCGAGTACACTTTTGTCATAACAACCATCTATGGGCCGAAGATAACCCACATGCAATTCAAGAAGGTCGGTACCAATATGAATTTTCACTTAACGTGTGGGTCGGAATTATTGGCGAAAATGTTATTGGACCGTATTTTCTACCGTTGAGGCTAAATGGTGCATCCTATACAAATTTTCTCCAGGAGCAGCTTCCCATTTTACTTGAAAATGTTCCACTAGCTATTCGACCACGAATGTGGTTTATGCACGATGGTGCGCCTGCCCATTTTAGCATAACTGCTCGTCAGTACTTGGACGACGTGTATCCAAATCGTTGGATAGGCCGAGCAGGACCTCAACCTTGGCCTCCCAGATCTCCAGACGTAAACCTCTTGGACTTTTGCATCTGGGATCACCTTAAGTCCTTGGTTTATACGACCCCCATTGAATGTGTAAATGATTTAAGGGATCGCATCATTGCAGGCTGCGAGACAATCCAAAACACACCCAGAATATTTCAACGTTTGCGCCAATCTATGAGACGAAGACTTGATTCCTGTCTAATGGTTGGAGGTGGTCATTTCGAGCAGTTTTTATAACTCTGTTCCGTTTGATCTTGTTGTCTTTTTCTTCGTTGTAATACACATAATTTTGTTTTGTTTGTATTTTTAATTTGATATTCTATTAAAACAAAACATGGTACTGGTACATGCCTACATTAAAAGTTAAAACAAGCGGAATAATTTTAAAATACTACGATAGAGGTCATAATTTGTGCAAACAAAACGTGACAGCCACCTACTAGATTTTTTCGATTCCATTTGCAGAAGTCCGTTCATGCACGATGTTGTATTTTATTTTTTTATTAAGAAACGGTTGCTTTTACGGAAACAACACAAGAGTTAAAAAGTTTAGCACTAAATCATTCTTTTCAACAGATATTTTTAAACCAAGAAATTTTATTTTGTTAAAAAGTTCTGGTAAAAAATGGAATAGGGGTTGCATGTTTCACCCCTTTAAAAGATCACAACAAAATTAAAAAAAATCATAGGTAGCGTTTTTATTGGTAGAACACGCCCACAAAATGCCATTTCTTTAACTCTTCAACAATTTCACAAAAGCAAAAAAAAACTAATTTTTTTTCTCATTTTTGGAAGCGTGTAACTTTTCAAGGACTGGCCTAAGAGCTTTTGTTTACATGAAAGACCCCCTTTAATTTTCGACAAGGAATCGCCCCCTAAAAACTTTCGCACTTATTTGGACACACCCTGTATATTATGTTAAGGTTGGAGTAGCTGTTATATGACAGTTTTGGGATTTGTTACCGTAAGTTAACAAAACTTATGTGGCAAATATATAAATAAACCTTCCTATATTTGGTTTGGTCCAAAGCCCTGTTCCTGTTAAATGAAGGACCTTGCTTGTTTTGCAGATTTAGAAAATATTCTTGGGTTTCTATACATATAACAATGTGTAGTTTAATTTTTGTTGTGTTGGTGGTCAAGGAAATTGATGAAATTCTAACTCGTAAAGTAGATAATGTAAAGGTTACCCAACACAATAAGTTTCTAGTTAAATAAAGATTAAATTGAAGCCCACACATGTTATTTTTTCAACAGTTCTGTAAAAAAATTGTGGCAATAGAGAATTTTATCGTTAGCTAAAAAAAGGTCAAGTTTAACGGAAGTTTAATGTCGGCTAATATAATTCCATTTTGATTTGATTCATTAGGAAAATTATACCTTATGGATCCATAATTAAATATTAGCAGTAATCAGTAGAAGTAAATGAAAGGGCTGATTCACATATAATGGAATTATAGTACTCTAGTTTTTTAAATTATAATGAAAATAATATTTCTATTGACTTTTTCTAATTATAATAATGTTTTGTATGTTGTCTTCTCATTTACATTTTTTATTATAAATAGTAGAACATATTTCTTTCTGTAAATAATTTTTTTCATTTGAAATGAAAAAGTAAGTAAATCGCATTCAGGCTCAATGTATAATAGAAATGTTAGATAACACATCTCTCAATTTAGAAATATCTTAATTGAACTTCGAAAAACACAAATTAGCACAATTAACGCTGAAATGAGTGATCTAATTGCCATAACTCAAACTATGGATTAGTATCTTATTAAAAGTCAAAGTAAACCTTAGTGGTTCAACCTATAGGTCAGCTGTGGTAAACAGAATACTAACCTTAAATAAACCCTGTTCATAATTTTCAATGCTTGACAACTACACCAAACAAATTTTAAAAAGTTTTTTTGTGGTAAGTATAAATTTAACTAAAGTGACTCAAAATAAGCTGAAATAAGCACTTTCGATTGTTATCCTGGCTATGTCAACATACGACTTTTCAATTAGCCGTTTTTTTAGCTAGTAAATTACATATCCAAAATTGAAATAAGGTGAAAAGTTATCAAGAAAAAATCAATAGAACTTGTTATAAAAAATTATCGAAGGTAGTGCAAAAATATTGTAAAAACAATTGAATCGTTCATTTCAAAAACCACCTAAGTCAATTTTTTGCAAATTTGAGTTTTTACTATAAACCGCATGTACGGGCTTATTTACATCTTCTGTGTAAAAACCACACTAGGCCCATAACTCATTAATAGCCTACTTCGGTCTCAATTGTTTTATTCCCTGCAAAAACCACATAAGCCAACAACTTACGTTGTTTTTTCGCTCTACTGGAAAATTAACTATTTTGACTTATGTGGTTTTTGAAATGAACGATTCAATTTATGTTTATGACAGTTGAATATAGTGAAATGTTTTTACGTTATTACAAATTACCATCCTTTAAAAACAAAATGCATACATCCCTAATCTCAAGGTTTATATGATTTTTCAAAAACAGAACAATGCCAAGACTTTGTTACCAATTTATTTTATAATATATTATACGTATTGTCTTTTATATCGGCTGCAGTTTGCTGTCCAGCATTTAGGTAGACGGCCATAAGCCCCATGGTAAACGGAGAATTTAATTTTTGAATTCCAGGTCACTTTATGATCCCCTAGTGGTAATTCTAAGAGAATTTCTGTGTTGTCTAACATTTTCATTACACCTTGAGCCCATATGTGAACCAGCATAACATCTTGTGAACAAATAGAAGTTGTTCTTCCACTTTATATAGGCTTTGCGTGTTTGTTTTGTTGACATATATAGAAGTTGTTGTTAACAAAAATAATTCATTGCAGTACATACATTTTTACCAAAAAAAAGTATTGTGTGAAAGTTAGAAAATCATTTTAGAATTAAAGAATTTTTTCCTTGTGTTTGGAGATCAGATTGTGACCCTTGTATCACAGAATAAATACCTACGGACACAGAAGCGCCACTCTCGCTTTTAAGCGGATCTGAAAATGAGTGCGCATGCTTAACGGTAGCCATGTTGGCAGCGAGTAGATTCGTGTTTATATCCATTAGTTTCAATGCGAGTTGACCAGTTTGTCAACCGTATTTTATGATAACAATTAAATTACTAAGACTAATTTTAGTATGAGTGCATTAAAAGGTGGTCGGTGGTGAGCTGCACCTAAGTGCCCCAACAATTCCATTGTAAATAAAGAACTAACCTTCTTTCGTTTACCACAAGACGCACAACGGTACATTATCTGAATTGAAAACGCAAAACTCTTAAGGGTAAAACACCCATTGATTGACACCTTAAGAGGGTTTTTACCTTCGAAGGTTCAGTACATCATCAGTATTAGTGGTAGAAAACTGATTTTTTTAAAAGTTTGGTCTTCGATGTTTTGCTACATAAATCTGTCAAGGTTTTATCCAACAAGTTTCTGAAATAAGTGAAAAAAAAATAAAAGTAAAGGACCGCATTTGTGCCAGCTATTGGCAGTATAGCCAATGATTGGCATAAGAATTGAACCACTGATTGGCAGGGTAGCCAATCATTGGCATTGGAGATTGAACCGTTGATTGGCATCTGGTACATCTTCGACATTTTATTCCAAGATATGTACCATAAATATTTTGCACACAAAAATACCACAGCTCCCTATATATACGGTCGCCTTATTTTATACTTCAACTCGTTTTGCAGTGGTAATTAGCTGAATAGTCATCTTCGGCTCTAAATATATTGTGTACATGGTGTAGAGGCATTTTGGGCGCAGTTTTTCGTACAATGG
>JABXWE010008379.1:0-43028 GCA_014611495.1 Limonius californicus | reverse complement strand
GGGGGGGCGGCTTGGGTTTCGACGGGTGTCCATTGCGTGAATTTTCGTATCGCTGTTATCATCGTAGGGTGAACAGAACCATCGACAAGTGTCGGATTTTAGAAATACGGTGGATTTAATACTTGGAAGGCAATTTATTGTGAATTTGCTTATCGCTTTTGCGGATTAATATCAAACCCCTTTTCTGATCCTCTGGATGTGCCGCTGCTGCAACGAACTCTTTGGAAGTTTGTGCGCCGCATATTCTTTTCCGGATTGGCCAATACATCTAAGGCCTCCGTTTTGATTGTATTTTTGTACTATATGTGTTACCAATTTCAAGCAATAGTTATATTTGTTTTAAATTCACTATATATTTTATTTCTATGTATTGTATGGTGCATGAACTTTGTAAGCATTATATACAGGAGGAGGCACACTAAAGGCGAGTTCGATCTCCCGTAAGCTGCTGATTTCTCGGCCGTCCCACGAGAACCGGAAATCAGGTGTGATCTGGAGAGTGGCGCTCATCATCTTTGACGTACTCTGTATACAACTACGTTAGATTTCCTTCCCTTAAGCGTTTCTCGTGAACCACCCCTACTCCTCTGAGTTAAGCCGAAGGTATTTCCATCTTTCTTGCTGCGATCCGACGGAAAAGCCCGTTTGGACCGTAACAAAGTCTATATATGTATATATGGCTGTGGTTTAAAAAGTCATGGTAAAAAAAACTTATGCCGAACAGTTCAAGCACAAAGCTGTTAATCTCAGGGTTCCACACGCGGTCTCGTTTCTTATAAAAAATTGAGATAATACGTTCGACAAAAAAAACAACACGCGCAAATTTTTACTAAGCTTTACTGTCACCGAAATTAGTTCTTTTTTAAACTGCACCAACCTTTTCACAGATGCATGCATGCAAAAACGCCCCTGGACTGTTACTCTACAAGTATACAGACGGCACACCTCCCTTCCAGACTGGTTCTGCATTCCGTGCTCTGCCGTCTCTTCCTAACATGCAGTACTTTTACATTTTCATTTAACGCCGATTAAAACTCACATTTTATCTTATCGATGGTATATTCTGCCTTTTTAATTTTACAATTTTTATGACATATTTATCAACCACCAAAAAAAAGGTTATTTTCGATTTTAAAAAATTTCGTACTCTTTGATCCCCGGGGAAAGATATTATTTTGTCACGGCAACACGTCTTGTCCTGACGGCGATACAAAGGTGAATCGCAATTAGCATTTAAGCCCCCCCCCCCATTATTATATCACAACAATATATATATATATATATATACAGGGTGTCTCAGAAACAATGGGCCAGCGTTTAGTCATAGATTCTTTAGGTTAAAATAAACCGATTAAACCTAATATACCTTAGGCCGAAAGTCCTTCCTTAAGAAGTTATAGGGCCTTAAAGTTCAACTTTTTATTTTTTCTTTTTATTGTAATTTCCACAAATCTAAAGATATTTCTTTCAAATTTGGTACACCTACTTACCATTATGTAATAAAGTGGCAGCAGCATTTTCATAAACCAGACTTAACTTTAAGAGGCACTTAACCTATCACTCAAATTTTATATTAGCTCTAACTTTGTTATTAGTGGAAAATTTTGCAGAAATTTTATTTTAAATTTTTGTTTTGTGTTTACGAAAATGCCGCGACATAACGAATTCTTCAATGCTGAAAGGAGATATACGGTTTGCGTTTACGCTCAAAAAATAAAATTGTTATTACAGCAAAGTATTTAATTGACTTAGCATTGTTTTTTTTCTGCAGTTACAAGCACTACCCATTGTTTTTGTGATCATGGCTACCTGATAATTGCACGTCCTAACGGCAACTCAAAACTTGCACAAGCATTTTAAGGCAAACGGTTGCCTTTACGCGTATGAACTAAGAATACCTTATTTTTGTACTTTTTAATTCTCTTTCAGAAAATAAAAGAAAACTGCAAAATTTTCCACTAATAACAAAGTTAGAGCTAATATAAAATTTGAGTGGTAGGTTAAGTGCCTCTTAAAGTTAAGTCTGGTTTATGAAAATGCTACTGCCACTGTACTACATAATGGTAAGTATGTGTACCAAATTTGAAAGAAATATCTTTAGCTTAGTGGAAATTACAATAAAAAGAATAAATAAAAATTTGAACTTTAAGGTCCTATAACTTCTTAAGGAAGGACTTTCGGCCTAAGGTATATTAGGTTTAATCGGTTTATTTTAACCTAAAGAATCTATGACTAAACCCTGGCCCATTGTTTCTGAGACACCCTGTATATAATATATTGCTATGTAATTTCTTTTATATTTGTAAGAATAATTATTAACAACAATAAATTCATAAACTAAAATCCACGTTGGTAGCGCCCATAATAAAAATTAAATTAATTATTTATCAAACGAAGAACTTAAATTTTAATTTACATTAGCAAATATTCTTATAAAACATCTCAGGGTTCTAATAAAGATATTAATTTTCGTGGCTTCACACATGATAGTTATATAATTATAATTATGAATTAAACAAATAAATAAAGAAAATACCTGTGAACTTATCTTTTTTTTTCTAATGATTATGACGCGCACTGTACGGCATAATTCCACTAAACTGCATACGTTTGCGTTATTTCAGCCTTGATGCTGAAATTTCAAGCCTACGCGTCCCTCCCTGCACACATGTTGACCGTTAAAGATGCAATTCTTCCAGCTTTCTTGTAAAACGTGCCAATATTCAAGTGAACACTTCAATAACCATTTATAAATGCATAAAGTAATTTAGGTAAGTGAATATAACTTAATATCGAAGGAAACTTCTTGGCCGGATTAATAATAAAACACAGTTTTGGAGAAGTTATGCGGCCATTATTAAATGGCCGCATAACTTCTCCAAAACTGTGTTTTAATATAACTTAAGTAAGGAATTATTTTGACAGATTTTAATTGAATTTCTTTCCAGGGACTTTTCAGTAAATTAAAAGAAACACTTTCGATAAATAATATTAGGTGAGTTCTATTATTATTTAGAATCAGAACACTTCACTTAATTCAAATTTGAAATAAAAATAAATCTTCGTTTTTTAAAATGAAAACAAAACTAATCAGTAACCTCAAAATCTACATTATTAACAGAACTTGGCCACGCCCCAAAATTTGCGATAATCGACCTAAATGGTTTACATTTTAATTTAGGAGCAATTAAAACTGCGTGCTTTCCCTTCAAGCACCCACAAGAGACTAAAAGAAAATCGGACCCAAAAATCTTCTGCATTTTAAAAATGGACCAATGGCCTTCCAGAATATTATCTTTTCAATCAACATATGCTTTTAAATAAATTACAATTGCCTTGTACAACATAAACAATTCATATTTTAACAAATTAATTTTAGAATTATGATCTCTGAAAAATTACAAATCTTTTAATATAAGTTACACAAATATTTGAAATAAAAAAATTACATGTATTCAAAATTGCAAATTTTCACAAATTTCTTCAATTGAGTCTCAAAATGTTAAAAAACAGATTCCTTGGTCATCGATAAATTTACATTTACACATTTACATCATCCACATCTGTTAACAACAATATAATTAGTAAAATTAGAATAAAACCTCAAAATCTATATTTTTACCTAAAATGTTATTACTTCCAAATTAACATTTTAATTTAACTAAACAAAGGTGCTTCAAAACTTCCCTTATGTAACACATAAACTATTTATAACAATAGTGAAATCTTAATTCACAAATTAAGCTTGATATAAACATATTTATGAAAGGTAAATACAAAATTATAACAATTTACATTTTAGGGCTCCAATATTGCCTAGGACACCGCAAATTCATCGTCAACATGGAACATAGACGTCCCCATCACTATTCACTAATGATTAACCACAAACACATCACTTTGATAACTGATAAGTCACATCGTAGGACATTCCGAAGATCGGAAACTACCTTTTATATTAATAAGGTTTGCATTTATCAATTATAATAATAATTTCTCCTCATATAACATGATTTACATTACAACCAAGTTAATCTCTCTCAATTTCAGATACATATTGGAATTACAATATCAAAAACAATATCCTGTGGATATGATTTATGTATTGCGTAGTCAAAAATAACATAGTCGAAGCATAGCATAATATAATAACATAATTTAGAGTGAATAACATAGCAATATATATAAATATGTGTGTAATATATGTATGTATGTATATATGTATATACAGGGTGTCTCAAAACTCCTGGGACATAGAGCTACTACGTATACTAGAGGTCAAAAGAAGTCGATTGGACCCAACTTTGTCATATACCAAAATGTACCGTTTGCCCGGGAGAGGAGTTCAAAGTTTACTTAAAAAATCACATTTTTGTATGCTGTTCAGAAACGTGTGAACCAATGTTAATGAAATTTGGTACCTGGGCACTTCAAAGGAAGCCACTACTTTCAGTAACGAAAGAAACCCAAAGAAAATTGGAGAAGGGTTAAAACCACCCCCACCTCCTGATAAATTTGTTCAGAATTTTTTTAAGGATGATGATATGATTCTATGTTTTTTTCAAGGTGAAGAATTATTCATTAGCTTAATTTTTTGACTCTTGAAAAAACTCCGTAATTCGTATAGTTTCGAAGAAAAAAAATGTTCACTCAAACACTGATAACCGATATTATTATTGCAGGTTTTATTGTATTACAAAATTTAGTTGGCCGTAGACACAAAAATAAAACCTTTTTACAACTAATGTTCAATGCGACCTCCACCTTCATTGATGCAGAGGTCAACACGACGTAAAAAATTGAAATGCACCCTTCTTAAAACATCGTCGTTTTCTCGTAGTGCGTTTACACCATTTGGAATGCTGTCCCACAGTTGTTCAGCATTATTAATTTGTACCTCGTATACTTTTGTTTTTAACGCTCCCCATATGAAGAAGTCACAAGGATTTAAATCTGGAGACCGCGGTGGCCATTGAATGGGTGCTTCTTGTCCCCTACCAATGTGTATAGAATGTGTTTTAAGTGTCTGTGTAGTCAGGGGCAGTTTAGAAAGTGGGGCTGTTAAATTATAAACATTTTTACATTAATATTTTTAAACGTTTAAACGGTTTATTTTAACGCAATTTTAGCATGTTCGATATATTAAAAATTTTGTTAGTTCCAAGTGTTGTTGTTTATAAAAAATGACAATAACAAGTTTATAAAAATTAATATGCAATGGTTTACTTGCCAAGATTGACTTTGGGCCGAAGCTGTTATAAATCCTGGTTTTGCAGCTGGACTGGCACTACACCTGCGTAGATAGTGGGACCAGTAAGAAAAAAAAGCTACTAAAGGTATTTCAATAAACTTACCAATCTAGAGATTCTGCTGAGCTTACGGATCCTTGTGAAGGACACCACCTGATTGTTATATTGTACCTGTGCAATTTTGTATGCGAGTTGTAGAACGATACTCAAAGGTTCTAACGAGGTGCTGTTGACTTTATTTTTAAACCGGCTTGAATTTAGCTGTGTATTAAGGCCATTTTTTTTGTATTAGCCTATTTGGTAGCTTATTTACAGAACGATAAGAACCTACTAACTGTGACGTAGATGTCAACATGCTCGAGCTATACCGTGGTAGATTAATTTAAAATTATTTTGGAGGCATATTTAAAAATGGTCACCTGGTGCCCAAATTACGTATCAGTAGTAAAGTTATAAATCTACTATAGCTAAAATACGATTGCTGTTGCAGAGGTATAATAATTTAATAATTTAATATTTTATTTATTTGCTTTTTGTTTTATTTTCTGCTTAGCTATCCTGATCGAGCAGATTATAACAATATATTATGCACCATCAATTTGCAAACTGCATCATTCTTTAGCAACAATAATTCACGTCGTAGATTATTCGCTCCTGCATGTCCATAAGGTCCCGGGTTGCGCACATTCGTCGCCCGTTTACGTACGATCAGGAGAGTTAAGACAGCGTTGCTCCGGTCAGTACTTGGATGGGTGACCCGAAGGTTACGTTAACGCGGCGTCTCTCTCCCACGAGGATTGATCAATATGGGAGAGTAGATCAACAACCCCCCTTATGGGGGAGGCCCATGCCCAACAATGGGATACTGCGGGCTAATAAAAAAAAATGTCCATAAGCCTCAGTACATACATGCGTGAAAAACAGTGCAAATAAATTTGGTTAGGTTCTGTTGAAGCTTCTTTCGGGGACCATTATAGTAAATAGTGGTCCACTACTATGAAATATTTTGTATTTACGTTGTAGTTTAGTGCATTCAACTTTAAGGTATACATTGATAAATTGCAAGTAAAGAATAGCCACTCAACATACATTCTTATTTAAAATTAAAACAGTAATTGTATTTAACATGTGAAGCTTCAGACTTCCGCGATTTGTGTCTAATGAAGTTATTCCTTTGGGCTTGGACTGCGTACTCATAGATAATGCTATCTTCAACGGTTAGCGAAACATCAGCATCAATTAGTTCTACAACGACGCGGTTTAAGCCCAAAGAGATGGATTCATTTTATTTAAATATTTGATATAATAATAAAAATACCTTTAGCACTTTAGTAGCAAAATTTGATTAAATTTCTGTAAATGTTGATTTTCGCCACCCTTTTGTTTATTTATACCTTTATTTGTAGCCAATTTTAAAAAGTATATAGCTCTCTTGATATACTTTGGGTTTATAAGTACCTTTTTGTAGTTGTACTTGTTATCTGCGTAATTGCAATATACGCAGATCTTGTTAAAGTCACAATAACACGTAAAAAATTTCAAAGCAAAACATTTTAGAAAACAAAATCTACTAAGTGTTTGTTTCTACTTAATAAATGAATAATAAAACGCTGCATTTGTTTATATTCTTATTTGATTGACTCATATGAAGCATGGGAATCTTTTCGAGGATGGTATGTTATTGCTAGAATTATAACAATAGTAACAAATTAATGATAGAGATATATAATTAAAAATCAAGCCACGTTACTTAGTTTTGAACTATCAACTGACAATAAAACCATTAAGTATATTTAGATGTTGCACTAATTTTCAGATATGATGGTAATAATCCAATTCAAGTAACTGGAAACTCGAGTGTAAATAGCGGGGTGCGCTCTACCACATCCAACTCCTGATGAAACTATACCATCCTGGTACCACTGTATTTTTTCCGTTTGTTTGTTTTCATAAATTCTCATAAGAGGCGCACCAGAATCGCCTGAGCAGCTATCCTTACCTTCCTCCCCTCCTGCGCACATTTGCAGTGAACTTAGAGATTTCTTTGCCATTGTTCGTATAAAGTTGCATTCGTCGTTTGAAACTAAAGGGAGTTTCACTTTTAGCAAGACATCAGATGCAGTACCTATAAGTATAAGGAAGAGTAAATTATTGATAAATTATTGTGGTAATCACGGTTTACCATTTTCTGTTGCTCCCCAACCAGCCACACTCAAATAAGTTCCCAACGCTGGTGGTGGTAAATTTGGAAATGGTAAACAAATGGGACTGATGTAATCTGAAACATTTTTATTACTTATCCCATTCTTAAACACACTTGAACGAATACCTGTGAATTGTATTTCATTTTTTAAGAGAATTAGACCTATATCGTTGTAACCACTAACGCGAGAATAATATGGATGTGGTATATTTCTATTTATTAGTACCTTTTTGACCGGATCTGCACATTCAACGTTTGCTAAGAGTTTACGGCAGTCAGGATCAGTAGATATTTGCCATTCGCCCAAGGACACACTAACGCTGAAATTCAAAAGTTAGTTTTTTCGATAGACAGTAAGGACAACTTACGGTTTAACTTCCTTGTTGATAAGGCAGTTGGCTGAAGTCAGAACGTATCGGTTACTTATTAGCACGCCGGTACATAAGGCTCCTTTATTTTCACCACTGCGTTTGGATTGATATTCTATACTAACCATCCAAGGAAATTCGCCAAGTTCCACTATTTCGCCACCAAAAATTCTAGATTCGTCTTTTACTACACCGCAGGTAGTCTTGTCGGGAAGTGCGTTTGTAGCAAAATTTTCAAGTGTGGAATCTGGAAGTTCACAACAAACTAATTGCAAACAGATGTTAGTCAAAACTGTGAGCACGTTCATAGATATTACGTTAAAAACATCCAGATACATATTCAACTGTACACACTTTCCGGATATTTCATTTGGGGTTCTGCGTTATGTTACTAATACCGTTTGACCGGCGTTCACTGTGTTCCGCTATGCAACAGGTGACTTCCCTGTACGTATGTTACTACACAAGTTTAGATTTGAAAATCTAAAAAAAGGAATCATTCAGATATTCTACCATGTAAGGTCGTGGAATTTTACGCGCTTTTTAAAAGTTTTTAGATATTCTGCAGGTATGTTTATATCTACTTTTTGTAGGTGTCGTTCAACACAGCTGTGCATGGAATACCCCCCTCCCCCCTCCAAAAACTTTGCTCAATCATACTGTTCTTTAGGATAGATGCGTTGAGAAGTGCATTACCTAAATACTTGTTTCTAATCTGGTAGGTGCAGCTGCCGCTGTAGAGTATAACTTTACTGGCTCCAACAGGAATATTGGTTAATATAAAGTTACAAATTATAGAAGCAAATTCGTTAGATGTTAATCCTCCCTCTGCCTCATTCCACACATATAATTATCCATCTTCTGATTTTAAATAAGCGACTGTAAAATCGTGTAGTGCAAGTTTAGTTTTGTAGGAAATAGCTGATACATTAGACATGGGACTTAAATCCATAATGAAACAATTTCCGATTCGATCTTATCTCTCTTTTCCTCTAACAGCGTTAAACATTGATGCATTAAGAACATCTTGCATATCATCTAGAATAGGAAGGGCACCCAAGAAAAGAATTAAATAGCTCTTGCAAATTAAAGAAAATATTGAAGATAATGTTGAAAGGAAACAACTGATTTGGTAAAGACACGTGAAGAGAATGTGGGAAGACCGATTATCCAGTGCGACATTAGAATGTAATTCCGCATAAAGAAGAAAAAGTGACCCAGAACAACATGGGGTAACATTGTGAGAAAAGCTATTAGTGAGAGAAATCTTGGAGACGAACACTTCCAAGATAAACGGAGATGGAGGAAGGGTTTAGAGATCGGATAGCGTCGACAGACCTTATAGAACCGAATGGGTTGGGAAAATACATGCGTTTGTGGAATTCGTCAATTTCCTGTTGCCCAAGTTGAAAAACGCATTCAAAACCAGGTGTACGCATAAGGGACGTCCATTTTCCAGATATTTCAACTTTTTATTTTTTAATACCACGTTAAGTGCGAAATTTGAAATACTTTATAATTATATATTTATAGTGTAGTCATATTAACAAATGCGATACGCGGTTGCCGTCAGTGTGGCGTAGTGGTAAAGGGTTAGCTTTGTAATAAGATCTTCCGGAGTTCAAATGCTTTCTTCTGCTCTATTTTTTTAAATTATTTTTTATGGAAAATGATTTATTTTTGTAAATCGAATTACGTAATTATTCTCTAAATACACAACATTATTAAATCTTGCTTAATTGCGGAGATAATTTTCTAATCAATTAGATTACTCTTTGAATGCAGATAGTAATTCAATCGAACATTTGATTTAATTTAAATTTTTGCCTGCGTTAATAATTAGCTTAGTTAGTTAGTAAATTTAACAATTAAATAAAACTGTTTTAATTTAGTTTTTGATGAAACCCAAAAATTTATGTATTTTTATATGACGTTTTTTTAAAGAATATAACACAGTTCGATTTACAAGAATAATACCTTTTTCAGGAAAAAATAATAACAAATAAAAGTAAAGCAGACGGGAGGAATCGAACTCCAGAAGATTGCACTACAAAGCAAATCCTTTGACACTACGACATACAGATGGCAATCTCGCCTTGGATTTTGTGATATGACTACACTTCGGTAAACATTTATCTTAAAATTTTTAAATTTATCACTTAATTTGCTATTAAAAAATTACAGATTGATGCAATCTCTGGAAATTAACGTCCCTTCTGCGTACACCTTAATTTGGGTCCGATTTGCAACTTGGGGAGCGGGAGCGACGAATTCCACAAACGCATGTATTTTTCCTGTCGAGCGTATTCAAAGTCAGCATACGGTAGTATAAATATATATATGATAAAGATTTGCGACGTTTACATGTATCAAGTTCAGGTAGAACTATTGAAAAATCACCTAAGTTTAAAGCTTTCGTATCATTGATCAAGGGATGAAATATAAGCATGTAAACTCATATAGAGAGTATCATTTTGAAACCGTACAATGTGTTATACATCCGTAAGTAAAAAGGGTTAATAATCTTTTTGTAAATCGTTGCTACAACATGACTCATAAGGTAATCTTCCTCATGCAACACTTTAGGCTATAGACAGCGAAAAGGAAAACATTTTCAAGTTCCCCCCATCTTGTGATACCTCACCAAAACGTTCTTCAAGAATGCTATTTAGTAGTAGTAAACATTTTAGAATCAATAATTTTAATTTAATGCAAAAATATTAGATTAAATGTTCAAAATATTTGCCATCATTCTCTACTCAGTGGTACAGTTTACTCTGCAATTCTTTCCGAATATTTTGGGAGCATTGTCTCGGTATAGCTCGGCACTCCTGAAATATTCTTAGTTGCAGGTGTGCGATGGACTGAGGCTGAGTTTTGTAGATAACTGATTTTCAGTGACCTCATAGAAAGAAGTCTAATGGGGCCAAACTTTGGATATCATGGGGGCTATTCCATTTTCCCCTAACGAATCTGGCAAAAAAATATTTGCTACTGTTAAATACAATTCTCTAAGGAACTTTCAATGCGGTATCACACGGAGTGATTTTTTTCCTCTTGATGTTCCGTCTCCTACCGGAGGTTGGAAATTAGAACAGCATTTCTCATTTTATTAGCGGCAGTTCGCAATAGTTGACTCGAACTTACCCTTAACCATTCATTTAAACTTCTAAACCAAGATGATCATCTTCTCCCAATACCTCGTTTTCTTTTTATTATTCCTTCCATGATCAATCTCAGCAACGCGTAACGTGGTCTTCTCATAACGTATCCAAAGTATTGAAATTTCCTTTTTTCTTATTGTTGGTACTACATCCTCACTCTTTTCCATTGTATTTAGTACTTCCTGCTCAATCCAAGATATTCGTAGCATTCTTTGACAGCATTCAATTGCTGCCAACTTTTTTATATCTGCCTGTTTTAATGTCCAGGTTTCAGCTCCGTACAACAGAGTAGATAACTGGACTCTGGTTTCACACATCGCAGGACACGGGACCTACGGTTTTACTTCTTATGCGACAGAAGGCGCACTTTCAGATTTTGCCCCGCTAGAAAAATCTCGCCAAGCTGAGCCAGATTCGATCCAAAGTGAGTGTTGATGATGATGATGATGATTTGAAAGAGCGAGATCTAGGACGCGGTTTTGACTAAAACTGGAAGAACTAGAAAACCCATAAAAAAGGGAGGAATATGAAAAAGAGTGAGTGTTACTATTTGACATTTTGTAGTGGGGTATCTAGAGGCTCTAGGGTTGAATGGAGAAGGTGGTGATTTCCCCTCAATGTTGTAAAACTGGTCTTTAGAAAGTTTCTGTACTTCTTCCAGAATTATAAGACATTGTACATTTTCGACTGACACTCTGTATGTACTTGAGCTGACTCAGCGACACAACCATGACGTATGTCACTGTGCTGGCTACAATACCTTTTATATTTCGACTCTTTAATAAATACTTATTCCAGTATGTAGAACAAGGATTACATTTCGACCAGATTTCTTCCTCCCATTTGGTTTAAAGAAGAGATCCGTAAAAACGTAGTCTTCTGTGAAACAGTCAACTTGAGCTATAAATCAAGATGTTCTCAATGTAGTTCTACATTTATTACGTACAGAAATACCCAAATACTATTGAACGCTGAGAAAAAATTACACTACAGCTTTAATTAAATATGTATTGATACAATTTTGTAATGGTATTTACAACTTTCTTTCTTTATCAATTCCTCTTCGAGGTTGGAATTCATGCATCCGGTATTTATTGAAGGTGATGTTTGGACTTGCATGATGATAATGACCGTAGGGAATATATTTGAGGGGAGCGCGAATTATTTAAAACTACAACTATTTATTTATAGTCAGTAACACTCTCGGTATTAAGTAACCGACCAAACCAATAATGAGATGTTATCAAAATTGGAATACTAATTTACATCCATAACTATGATTTTTAGTTAGTTTAAGACGGATTAATTCAAGTATAGGGAATTATTTCGTGAAACGGTTACATAACTCTACCAAGAAAGTGTTTACACAAACCGGTTTCGTATTAAATATTCTCTGAGCCAATCTGTTTATTTATAATTAGAAGCGGTGGTCATTATGTTATGATTTACTATCAACATTATAAATAAATTTCAAACATATTACAGTAGTTGTAAATAAATTACTCAAACCGTATTTGTCTACTTACCGACTTAGCGGTTTATAATTATTCATACAAAAAAGTACATACCAGCAGAAACAACCGCACAAATCGTCAGAACCATAAAAAGTAGTTGACCGTCCATATTGGTGATTGGAAATAGACTGAATGTCCAAGAAGCTCTTCTGTATTTTCCAACTCAATATACACGCAGTGACTCAACTAAAAATCCCAGATAGTGTGTAACCTACACGAACTGCTTTGAGTGGAACTTCCCAAATTTGTTGCATGATAAACAACATGCAAATAAAGTTTAAATTGCAATTATTACGACAGAGAATACATTAGCAAAACAGCATCAAATAAATTTAAATGCATACTTGTAGATATAAAAATATTACTCATTACTAATAAAAATAGAAAACACATAACTACAAGAAAAAATAAATAATAAACATACCGACTATTTGTAACTTATCTATACAGGGTGAGCCTGTTGAAAAGAGAAAACAGCTTAATATCTACATGGGCGTGAAAAAGTTCTGCATCCCCCAAGAAAATAATTAGTGCTTGAAGTTTAGCTACATTTTTGGCATAGTTTGCAAAAACTACATTTAAATATTTGATTTTAATGACTATGTTAACAACATATCTATACTAACTTTTGAACGACTTGATATTTCTTCGCCATCTCGAACTATTTTTTTTAAATGGCAATGGGGATCAAGTGACGGCTCATTTGAAAGGTATTTTAATTCTGCGTCTGATCCTTGAGTTTTATAAAAAAATATTCATCCAGAAAAAATGACTGATGATTGAAAATATAACAAGTTTATGGAAAAAAGAAGGCACACGGAAAATTTTGCGTTTTGCGGTTATGTTGTTGGCCTCGTCGAGGACAACAGCTTTTCCTTATGGCAGTTTTCTGAAGCTCGTACCGTCCGGCCACCTGGGGAGTCCAAAGTTGAAACACGAATTGATGTCCAGCACGTGACCACGTCATCGCAGCGGGTCGGTCGCGTGTTCAATCTGTTCACATAAGTACGGCGCATGGACGGCTGAGTCTAACATCCCCGAAGGGGGCACGGGGAAGCCTGCTATGTTTTTATGCCGACTTTTACGTTTTCTTTTCGATGTTTCGGCGTCCCCCGCGCCGTCTTCAGGGATCTTATGACCCCCTTTGCCGGCCGTCGATGTGCCGTACTCGTGGGAACAGATTCAGCTTACGACCGACCCGCTGCGATGTTGATCTACAAACAAAACAGTTACCAAGATGTTTGGTGCGTCCGGAAGCGTCCTTTGGTGGTGGCTCTGTCAAGGACTGTGCAGGAAGCATAAGGGGATGCCCTAGTATAGCCTCTATTCTAGACTTCGTAGTAAAGTGTTTCAAAATCTTACTCTTGAGCGCATTTCGATTTCAGGAATGGGTAATTGTTTTACCAGATCCCCAAAGAAATTTCGCCGGCGGTGTGGTAACTTGCGCGCTGTAGGGTTGTTTTCGAAATAAATTATATAGGCTACTAGGGTAGCTACATCTAACATATTGAAAAACATTAATTGTGGTTACCGAAGTGTCTTTCTTTTTGTTGAATAATGAGTTACCATTTTGTCCATATTGTCTACACCTCTTTTCATTGTATTGTAGTATGTGATAGTATGTGATAACTTCCGGTTTGTGTTCAGGTCCGGAGATGTTAATATCGTTGTGAATTGTTGATAGTAAAATAATTATGCGTTCTTTCTTTGGGACATAGGAGCAAATGGTAACTTTGCCATCTTCGCTGAATGCCAATATGGAGGACTGTTTCTCTTTATCTTTACTTTTGTTCATCTCCTTTGGGATGTAGGGCTTGTTTTGCTTTAGTGTTCCAACAATTGAATGTTCCGAGCTGAGCAATAGAGGAGCAAGGGTAATGCCGTGAAAAAATTGTCCATGGTGACGTTCCTTCCAGATGTTTTGAACTGGAAGCATAAGTCCATCACAACTTGCTGTTCCTGATCCATTTCTAGACCGTTCGGTCCTTTACTAGTATATATGAGTCCAGTAATTGGATACGATGTTTGTGCATCACAAACCCACCAAATTTCTATGCCGTGCTTTTGGACGGAATGTATTGAGTAAACCTTGCCCTACCTCTAAAAGGGAAAAGCTGCTCATCAACCGTAACACAGACGGTTGGCACATATTTCGATGATAAATTTGCATTTAGCATCAACCAGAGATCCGCTATAGCAGTTGTCTTGTCTGATATTACTCGCTCACTTCCGGTGTTCGCGTTATCAAAGCGAATGAACCGGTACATCTCTCGAAATCGGTTAATTCCCATACATATGTATATGCATAACATTCCTGTGTATTGAAATGTCTCCACTTTTTTATAGGTTTGCCTGGATTCTTTGCGTTCCATTTCTGGCAGACACGATCAGCTTTTCTGTTGGTTTCCCGCACAATGATATCTACCATTGCTTCGGAGAAGATACATTTGAACGTATCAACAACTGATAAACCTTTGGTTGATGCCACGGGGCCAGGTTTTTGCCGGACAATGTTGTGCTTCTGAATACGGGTAACAGCAGCTGGCGTTTTTTCCATTTAGTACCATCTTTAGCCACCAAATACGATGCGGCAACAGTTTCATCACTAGCGGCAGCATTATTCCCATCAGCTTCCTCTTCCTCTTCCTCTTTCGAAGAATTTTCCTCTAATTTTATTTCAACATCTACGTCAGCATTCACATCTACAACATCCTAAAAATCGGAGATCTCACCTGTTGTTGCTTGTGGTGGAATCCATTCGTCCTCAGAGTTCTCACTCAAATATTCAGCATCACTATCACTGTACTCATCTTCATGTATGGTTGATAAATATGCCTCTGTTGCTCATAGGTGAGTCTAAATAGATAAAACAAAGAAAATCATAGTATACTACTTATTACATCAACAAATTATGTCAAACGTACCTATTATATTGTGCCGCTGATAATTCCCTCATTTAAAAATATCAATTTTGATATTTGACTAAATAAAATGCAGAATATAATAACACTTCACAGTCGAAAGTAAAGAAGATAACTAATTTCAAATAATTTTATAGCTTTCCTTGTAAATACTCCAAAATTATCAATAACGATAACGAACTGTAGTAAACCATTAGCAATAATTTGCACGAAACGACTTCTATTCTTCACGAAAATAGGTAATTACATGAAGCTTAATGGACAATTATCTATTTAGAAATTGTTACGGGCCAATCGAGCTTTTTCGACGATTCGTAACTAGCTTGATGGAAAAGGCCTACGGCTTAGCTCGGAGGAGTAGGGGGAGTTCGTGAAAATCGCTTATGGGAAAAATCTTTAGTTATGTACAGGGTAAGTCAAAATAAATGGGCGGCACCTTCCAAATCTAGCAGAATGTAGGTCCTCGTGGAACGCCGAGAAGCCAATAGCTTACGGGAACGGAACTTACCGTGATTGTGCCTCCTCCTATATATTTAAAGCTTGCAAAATTCTTACACCAAGTACAAAAGACACAATAAGACACAGTAAACTTTAAAACACATATAATGAAACGGTTAAAATATGACCACACAATGAAATGACAAGTTATAACGCAAAAAGTTTGAATTACATGATTTTATTTCTTGAACGTTCAGAAAAACTCGCCGCCGTTGACGCACAATTAGTATTAATGTCTTTTACGAACAACAATAAATAAATGGCGATTGAAGATCGCTTTTAGGTTGCATACAAAAAGTTCAATATCACGAAATTTTGCAAGTTTGCGAGAGGAAAAAAAAAGGTTTATTTTACACCGCACAACAAAAAAACTGGTTCTTTACCTTGAAGTTCGGAGAAGGCAGGCACAACTCCGGCTATTTCCGGTTGCAGGGCCAAAAAAGAGAAAAAAAAAAGCGTTCTTCTGGGCAGCGTTGAAGCGAGAGACGGGAGTAGCCGATGGTCTGTTAAATACCCCTTGGTACAACAGCGGAACACATATAACGGGATACTCCTCGGAAAAAAACCCAAAAGCCACCCCTGCAGCACTTAACGTAATTACGGTTCCCGATTGATGGAGTTTTCGGACAATTGGAGCCAACAGAGATCGAAAATTGACTTCAAAATATGCGACATACCAAGTGCCTTGATTAAAAATCACAAAGACGAAAGAAAACGACAAAATAAATCTCAAAAACAATCAAAAATTTCAAAAGCGGAAGGTAAACGAGAGCGAAACGAAAAATAAACGACAACAAACTTCAATAAACGAAACGACAGGACAGTTGTTCGAAAATAAACGACAGCAAACGAAAAAAAAAAACGACAGCAAACGAAAAAAACTAACACAATACGAGAGCAAACCAAAAAAAAACGAAAACGATACGAGAATACGACAAGGTTTCGCGAAATTTCGGAACAGGGAACGAAAATATAAAAAAAAAAAAGATTGTACAACATTCAAAAAAGCATGCGACACTGGATTTTAAACAAAGGATCACTACGTAATGACCAACAAAGTCACCGAAGACAATAAAGTTCCAAAATAATCTACGAAAATCCGCTAAAATTTAAGTCCGCAAATTTAAAAAAGTTTTAACAGAATCTGAAAAATTCACATAATTGGTAGTTATTTTTAAAGAATTCTACAAGAAAATTTAACAAAACAAGAATATTTCGACACAGGTTTACTAAAATAGGGGAAATTACAGGGAAAACTCGAGAAAATTCAAAAAAGTCAAAAAAATATTGAGAATCATAAAAAATTCAAATGCGGGAAATATGACACACAGTTACGGGAAAATGCGCGAAAACAGTCGAGAAACATACACAACTTTTCAAAGAAAAGGGAAAGTCTTCCAATAAGCGAGAAAAAATGGCGAAAAGGACGCGAAAAGGCCAAAATTTTACTACCGAAATCGATGGCAGAAAGCAAGGTCCCTCGTTACGGGTGCGAAAATCTTGTTCGGAGATCAATGGCAAAGAAAACAGCCCCACGTTAAGGGCGCCAATTTGTTACGGACGCAAAAAAAGACCCACGTTGCGGCGCCAATTTGAAAACAACATAACAAAATACATTTTATAATCTAACATAGAGTAAATATATGTTCTGTATGCATCTGTAACCACAATTTTGCAGAACAATCGAGCAAATATTGCTTTTCCCATTTAAAACTTATGTTGGTACCCGGGTACCTTAACTGTGTACAATGGATGTAAAAATCTACTGTGCACATGAAGGTTAAATTAGATCTTACTAACTATTTATTTCATGTAACTTTGCCAGTTAATAGTTAAAGCTGTTGAATGTTTCATAAGAAGAAACTTAGATAATTCGATAACAGTTAATTCATTTCTTTGTTGCATCCATATTTTATAAGTTCATATTTACTGCCTTGTATCCTTCGTCTTGTCTGGTTATACAGACCAAATATTATATTATAAGATAAGAGTTCTTTTAAAGTTTATGTATGGAGTGCGCCCTTTGTGTTTTTTCAACAACTCGTGTAATAATATTGTAATCCTTTTTACAAATGGAAGGGACATCATTTTTACTGCTGATGCAAGTAAAGCAACATTTCCGATTTTCCAGAATATTATTTATATAGAATTAAAACTATATGTTTTATATGATTGCCACACACATTTTATACACTCATCAACACAAAGATCATAAGCTTAGGTTATACGTCTGAATGTATTTAACTGACAGACTGACTGTGCTCAAACGTGCAGAAATCCATTGTAAAAATCTGTAAACCCCAAGTAGCAACGACCACTGACATGTTTTCTTACAGCTTTCCAAACCTTTATTCATTTATCAAACCTTTCCTACTACGGCATCGTTTATCAAAATCGAGTAGAAGTATACAAATGAACTTTTGTGGGTTCCTTTTATCGGAGGCTTTTCTTTAGTTCTAAGATTCCGCTCCTGTAAGTGTTAACGCTATTTTCTTGGGAGTGAAAAGTGATAAAGCTCAAACTCGAGTTAAATTCGATGTTGAATGCGTTATCGCACAAAGTTATGCAACGAAGCAAAATATCGTAACAGCGAGCTGAAATGTTGGGGTATCGTCTACGGCAAAGTTTGAAATTGGCTGTCTAGTTGGTGTTCGATTGGATTGTGGAAAGTCAGTATTTCATTTGGGATGATTGAGGATTTCTCAAGAAAAATATAATGATACAACCAGTTAGTTTTATTATAGATTGTGTGGATGTTATCGTTTTTAAAGAAAAAAATAGTTAGCAGAACCCACGGGCTACACTCCACCTTTCGATTCCTAGCTTCTTAAAAAGGTAGATTAACTGTGTAACGATGTAAGGTGTGTATGCAGTGGCGTATATAAATGTTTACAGCCTTATGGAAAATACTGCATACGCCTTCCTTCAGAAAATTATAAGCGTTTGGTGTTCTACTTAAATACGCATTATTTATATTTTTAGTTCCTTGATAAACTTTTCCACGTGATTTTGATATATTTGCGACTCTTTCAGAAATTCTTAAGCAGTTTCTTCTAAGTACTTTAAAACTGTATTAATTTTTGACGTAAACGTCAGAGGGGTGTGCTAGCTCTAGATAAATTCGTTTACTGTTGGATCTATTTTGATTTTCGTTGACATTATTGCACAGTGTTGAGCTAATTTTAGTTTGTATCCAACATAATAAATACATATAAACATTTTTCTATTTTACTTTTAATTCCGGCTTCTATATGGAATGCTATTATTCCGATTGTTTTATTTTCTGTTATAGCTGAAGTAATTCATAATACCTTCAAGACTTTAAACAGTTCTGTTAAAGCTTTCTTTTGAGCAAAATAATCAGATTGTCAGATATTAAGACATTAATTTTTATGTAGATGTGAGACATATCATGTATTACAAACGTTTATTAGAAAATATTACACATTTCAGTAAACCGAACTTACGAAACTAAAACCAAGGGAAAACTTGTTCCTTTTCTGAATTTTCGATGTATGTAAATATCATGTCGATAAAATATCAAACAATTATGTTTTCAAAATAATAGAGTGAACATACTGTAATCCATGTAATAATAAATAGAAAAACCAAATTGTATTCCAAAATCATAAAAGCATCCTAATATGCACATGGAACGGATATGAAACGCCGGTTAGACTCCGAACCACAAATAGGTAAGTGGAACCATATAAATTCTACAATGCCACCACTTTGACAGCTTATGAACCACTAAAAATTATGACGGTACTGAGACCGGCAGCGTGCAAAAACATTTGTGGTGGTACAAACAATAATAAATATGTTATGGGGAGTCTGTCAGACTCAGTGGTTAAGGGTTAAATTCCTGTTGATCAGGGTATCAGAATCACCCGTGGTGTATGTACTGCTCGCCTACTTTAATGAAGAACTTGGACATGCTGTACTCCTGGTGCCATTTTAAGTTGTTAGGTAGATGCTTTCATTTTCATTTTAGGCTATGTATAATGGTGGAGCATGTGCAGGACTAGCAACCCTCGTATCTATATCCTTTCGCTGATAAAATACCATTCAGGTGTTCTATAATCTATTTGGGGTAACAGGCAGAAGAAGAAGGAATTAATACATATATGATCGTGTTACAGAGTGCTTCTGAAATACGTCAGAAATGTATAGATCACCTTAAAATAATACTGAAGTTTTAACAAATTTAAATCTTAAATATATTCTAAAAAATATAGTGTGCTTAAATTTCAACGGCTAAAATATTTTCGTTATCTTTGGTTATCTTCATTACAACTACTCAGTTTGTGTACGTTTATGATATCTACGTTATTAGGTGAACAGACACGGCGGCTTTGTATTTTTTAAGTGAAAGCAATGTTCTAAATATAAGAAAGTAATAATTATTCTAAATCTATATTCCCAGGCATTTCATCTCTTAAAATATACTTTACACTCCCCTGAGAAGCAGAAATTTGTACGAATGATACATTTTTTCCACCGTGTTTAAGAACATTATATTAAAACCACTTCTATGCATATTATGTAATTTAAAATGCACGTTTGGTAAATTAAAACTTGAAAATACTTTTAAAGTGATATTTTTCTACTTCTGCCGAAGAAAAATATATTAAAGCTCCTTAAAGTTAGTAGAACTAAACGAAATTGTGAATTTGCAAGAGTGTGACATGTTTTGACTTATTTTTTGCAACTTGTCAGAAGATAACATCCCAGAGGTGCATTCACGAACAATTATTCCCTTATTATATTACGTCAGTGTTCAACAACCTTTCAAATAATAAATACAGCAACACTTTTAAGCAACCGAAACTAAAATTATAACATTTAGGGTAAAAGATTTATTTAACATAGGGTATTCGTCAAAATTGCATTTTTGCATGATAGTCTATATTAATACACTCTTTTCGCATTTTGTTGAATGATACCAGACATAATTTTTTTATTATCCACTAATTCATTTTCTTTTTAAACACCTTACATTACTTTCACTCTTTCTTATTCTTATTTGTTCTTCTTGTTATAAGAATTTCCGTAGGGGGTTGCTGATCACTATGGTTCCGCTTTTAACTGGAAAACTCTTTTCAAGACGATCCTCCTGCAAAGCCATCTTATTTCCGTGTAATAAAGAAGAATTGCGTATGAAGAGCCCATGTCTTCAAAAATATTTCGCAAAATACCAGTGTGCAATGCCGTTTCCTTAATGGAATTTACCCATTTAATGACAATCCATTTCAGAAGATAAAGACTTTGATGTAAGAGTGTTTCGATATAAATGTCAGTGTAATCACGAAGCATTTGGCATTATCTCTTTCAATCTGACAATATGACCATATCGATGTGCCGTCATAGTCATGTAGTTTCATACCCACTTTTGTATATTACAAATGCTATAAATTGTACGCAGTTAGAAATATACGTGGATTCGCCCATCTGTACGTGCAGTTTTCAATATTCTTAACAACTTGTCTTGAAATATCGTCTGCCATATCATTTATTCCTCTTTGTACAGTATTATTCGAGAGGAGTAAGTTTCAGCTTGTCAGCCTTTTTTTTCACCAACTATTATATACATCATTTCAAAAGCTGCTGGTAAAATCAGATCTTAGCAATTGTATGTGGTTTACTGGTTTTTGAAATGCGCAATGTAATTCGGGAACCTTATAGTGAAGGCGGTTTAGCTTTCTTTCAGAGAATTCCACAGGCTTTATTTTTTGTCTGTAGGTTCGATATTTAAATGTTGAAATGTCTTTAATGGCATCATACTCGTTTTTAAGAACACTTCTCGACAAAGTAGGCACTGGGGTTGCTAGGTATAACCATATTTGACATACTAATCGCTGTACAATATATTTTTCTTTTAATTCTTATCACTGCCAATCGCGGAAGCGCCTAAGGACCGGTTTAAAAAGTGTATCTATCTTTAACAAAACGAGTATAGCTTGTACTTAACGTTAAATACTTGTTATTGATTTAATGGACTCAACACACAGTCAGCCGTACAGCATGCAGTTTTGAAATGATGATTATTTTCATTGCGGTGCGTTGCTTATATAAAGCAAAATAAATTTTTTAGATTATTCCACTGCTATCTAGCATCTTCTCGAGTATGTTGAAAATGTCCAAACACATAGAAAAAAATAAATAAATTGCGCTATTTGGTAATAGATGGCGTGTGATGTTCTTCTAAAAATTGCCGCTCTATATGAATTAATTTATCAATTTGATTGCCGCTCCATAGGAATTAAAAACGTTATTTTAATTGCTGATTTATTTTGTTACAGTTTTCGCTATTTCTAAGATTGAGTTATGTTAACAGTTCCCTTTGTAAGCCGAATTTGCCGAATATTGTTTTGTTAGCGCTTGGCCCTGAAAGCTTCTGAGAATTTACGTGCCGAATGATTCTAGAACATTTACATGATATTTCGTAATATGTTGCAATATTTTGGGGGTAACGCAGGTTTGAGGCGCGTATAGGTCTTCAGTCAGTTTAACATCTCTGATGGCTCCGGATCTTTCCAAATTCCATCTATGGGGAAGGGTTTTAAATAAATTAAGTGTTGCAAGTCAGTTTTCGATCTTCAATGACTCCGGTCTCCGAAATTACATGAATCGGGGGGCCGTATATAAGTTAAGTGCTGCAGGCGCGGCTTTTGGGTTTTTCGATGGGTGTCTATTACGTGTGAGTTCCGTTTCGCTGTTTTACCAAGGGGTAAAAGCAGACCATCGACTACTGTCGGATTTAAAGAAAACACACTGGATTTTATCCCTGTAAAGGCAATTCTTTGCGAATTAGCCGATCGCCTTTGGTGGATTAAGTATCTAGCCCAGTTCCTGACCCTCTGGCAGTACCGTCGGTGCGACGATTGCATCAAAGTTTCGGGCCCTTGGTGTTGACTCCATTCAACCCTGTCTTCAGAGGTCTTATCATCATCCTGTGAACCAAATTGTGCCTGCCTGTCTGTCTGTCTTTCGGTAAAAACTAAAGTTTTGTGATTTAGTGTGAAGAAACCTTACGAGCTACTTGCAAAATTCAACATAATTGAATCTTCTATTTGAAACGAAAAGCGACCTTCAGTCGCCGATTGTCTTTGTTTGCTCCAATAATTGTAAAAAGTAATTTCTTTTTTATTGTCATGCATGTAAACTCGACGTCTCTGAGCGCGGAGTTCTTTAAAGAAGGTAAATATATCGTGCCCCAGTAGCGGCGGGTTTGTTAATTGAACGTTCAAACCAACAGTTTGTATTATTAAACTACGAGAACATTTTCTGTCCTTCTTTGTTGTATGGTGTCATTTCTAATAGTTTGATTATACGTGTTTTAAAATTTACTGTCTCTTTTATTATGGTGCATTCTGTATTTGTTTGTGCATGAGTTTTGCAAGCTTCATATATATATATATATATATATACAGGAGGGAGGCACAATAAGGGTGAGTTCGATTCCCGTAAGCTGTTGGCCGCTCGGCCTTCCACGAGGACATACAATCAGTTGGATTTGGAAGGTGGCGCCCACTAATTTTGACGTATCTTGTACACAACTACGAAGATTTCCTCCCGTAAGCGATTTCCGTGAACTCCCCCTACTCCTCTGAGCTAAGCTGTAGGCCTTTTTCCAGGCATTATTTGTCATTCACCCAATTGTCAAGGTATTTATACTGTAAGATTTTGTCGAATAGATCGCCGCCAATAGTCAATTGCAGCATAATTTGTTTTTGTGATTGGCATTACTTTGGTCTTCGTTTGCATTGATATTCATCACTCTTGTATTTAGCCCCGCCATTTATTGTTTAAAACCCGCTATGTTTCCTGCTACGTTGACAGTGTCGTCCGCATAGCAAATATTAATAATGGGTCGTCCAGTGACTATTTATACCTGTGTGATCATCAGATTAATTAAGATTTAAGTGTAAATTATCAGTTTTAGCGTCATTATTATATTTTTTTGCTATTAACTTACTGCATTTATATTTTATAATGGTTTATTGGTCTTCTTAGATTAATTTCTTAACATTTCTTGGGGATTTTCTCATACTTTTTTACCTGCCTCCAAAATAGGCAAGAACTTTGGAATAAAGATGTGGTTAGCCAATGAGACTTTGAAGGAGATTAATCGATATTTTACATTCGCTTGTTCACTGTGTTATTTAAACAAACTTCGTACGATCCGTGTAAGGTAATGATAGAACAACAAGTACTTGAGCCTCCTTAAACTATACTTTGCAGCCGGCTTTGCAGCTGTCGATTTAGTGGAGATTTTGTATTTTCGTAGTTTTAACTCAATGTAGTTTATCCACTGTAGTCTTTATCACATGCACAGGGAATCTTCTAGAGTTCGGCTGATTTAATTACATTTGGTCTTTTGCGTTGTGAAACTATTTTTCAATGTGAGTTGGGTCGTAAAGACCGATTTTTATATAAATCATATATGTATATTGTCAGTAATCTAGTAACTAAGCTTTTGGAGCAGATTAAATTGGTTAAAATACATAACTTATGTACCAAATTTACTTTAATACATAATTAGGAAATTTCAAAATAGCACAAAATTCCATTTAAAAAAACAGTAAGGCTGTCATCTGTTAAAAAGGTTTGGAAAAATTAACATTAAGTTACAGCATAGCTGTACAAGAATGTCTTTATACGCTCAACACATGTTTGTAGAAAATTATAATTTAAACAGTTATAGTGATATATCCCCACAATTCAAGCAACCTGTGTGCTTTTCATTTTGCTCTTTGTAATAGTATAGCAACAGTAAGTTGTGGTTAATAATAAGTAAATGTGTAATTTTGCAGGCGTCTAAGTTTACAGACCTTACATTGAGGGTAATTTTAATTAAGTTTTAAATTTACTAAATAATTGGCAATAGAAGTTTTACTTATTTCTTAATAATACAACTAGTTTTACGTCTCACATATCAACGCACTGTGTAAATAAACAATTATGGCTTACAATCTTCACTAATACTTAATAGTAGAGACGGTTGTTGCCTCAATTTGGCCTTATGGTAGAAGAATCTGAAAAGGTTCACTTTCGCTCGGTCAACAGTCCAAGGATAAATGCGAGAGAAGGAGGTAGCTAGGTTGACATCACTGGGCTGACAGTACTGGGTGATTTTGTCAGGTTATACAATACTGCTTCAGATTGTACAATAAGGATATTCTTCGCGACATAAAAGACAATACTGACCAAAATAGATGTGATAAATGCCATTATTAGTAAACAGTGGCCCTCTAGCCTGAAATATTTAGTATTTACGTTGTAGTTTAGTACATTGAAATTTAAGATGTAAATTGTAAGGAACAATTAGCCATTCAACAGGCCTTCTTATTTGAAATTAAAGCAGTAAATCCATTTAATATGTAAATTCCGTGTTTTGTGTCTAAGGAAGTCATTTCGTTGGGTTTAGACCGTGTAGTCGTGGGATTGATTGATGCTAACGTTTTGTTAATCGTTGCAGGTAGCATTATTAAAATGTAATGAGTTGTAGATTGTCGGACCCGCCGATACAGCACTCATTACGCTTTGATAATGGTTCCGGAGACGGTTAGCGTAACGTCAGCACTAATCATTTCTACGACGACGCCGCGGCGCGCCGTATGAGCACGGAAAGGTTAATTAATTTTATTTAATATATTAAATATAATAATCGACATACTTGCAACCCTTTACGAGTACCATTATTTTAAATGAATGGTAGAAATTTCTATTAATGTATTCGTCACCTTTTTATTTACTTATACCTTTATTTGTAGCCAATATTAAAAAGTATATAGCTCTCTTTATATGCTTTGTGCTTATATGTATGTTTCTGTAGTTGTAGTTGTTATCTGCTTACTTGTAATATAAGCAAATCTTGTTGTTAAAGTCACAATAACAACTAAAAATGATAAAGAAGAACATTTTAGAAAACAAAATCTACTGACTATTTATTCCTACGTAGTAAAAGAATAACAAAACGCTGTATTTGTTTATGTTCTTTGACTTATATGAAAGCATGGAAGCATATTTGACCAAGATAGGTTATCATATTATACTAATTACAATAACAGCAAATTAAGGGTACAGAAATATAATTAGACGTTATTTAATTTTGAATTGTCAACTGACAGTAAAACCATTATATATAGATGTAGGACTAATTTTCAGATATGGTGGTAATTATCCAATCCATGTATTTGGAAACTCTAGTGTAAATAGCGGGGTATCCTTCAATGCCGCATGCAGCTCCTTGTGAAACTATACCATCCTGGTACCAGTTTATTTCTTTAGTTTGTTTGACTTCATACATTCTCATAAGAGGTGCACCAGAGTCGCCTCTGCAGCTATCCTTGCCTTTCTCCCCTCCTGCGCACAATTGTAGCGCACTTAGAGGTTTCTTGGCCTTTCTTAGTTTCAGGTTGCACTCGTCATTTGAAACCAAAGGTAGTTTGACTTTTAGCAAGACATCAGAGCTACTACCTGTATGGAATAGTAAATTACTGCTAAATCTTTGTACTAATCACGGCTTACCATTTTCTGTTGATCCCCAACCGGCCACAGTCAAACGAGTTCCTAGCTCGGGTGATGGTAAATTTGGAGGTGGTAAACAGATGGGACTGATGTAATCTGAAACATTTTTATCATTAATCTCGCTCTTAAACGCCCTTGAATGTGTACCTGTGAATTGTATTTCATTTTCTAAGAGAATTAGACCTATATCGTTGTAACCACTAGCGCGGGAATAAAATGGATGTGGTATAGTTCTATTTATTGGCACTTTTTTGACCGGATCTGTACATTCAACATTTGCTAAGAGTTCAAGGCAGTCAGGGTCGGTAGAAATTTGCCATTCGCCCAAGGTCACACTAACGCTGAAATTCAAAATGTAGTTGTTTCTATAAAAAAGGTAATCATAACTTACGGATCAACTTCTCTCTGTATAAGACAGGTAGCTGAAGTCAGAACATATCGGTTATTTATTAACGCGCCGGCACATAAGGATCCTCTACTTTCACCACTCTTCTGGTGTTGATATTCTATACTAACCATCCAAGGAAATTCGCCAAGTTCTGCTATTTGGCCACCAAAAATTCTAGTTTCTTCTTTTACTACACCGCAGGTGGTCCTGTCGGGAAGTTCGTTTGTCGCAAAATTGGCAAGTATGATATCTGGAAATTTTCAACAAACTATTGCTTTATTGTCCTAATCCCAAACAGATTGTTAGTTAAAACTGTGAGCACGTTCATAGCTATTGCTTTAGAAACATCCAGACATATACCCAGTTGCACACACTTTCCGGATATTCCATTTGGGGTTGTGCATTATGTTCATAAGCTGTGCAGAAAGTACCCTCTTTTGTAAGAAAACAGCTTCAGATGCAAGCATTTCAAATGGAAGGACGTTTTTTGCAGATATGAAGAAACGTTTTAGACAATATTTTGAAACATACATTAGATATTTTAATAGTATCTTTCCACATATATTTGTATCTGCATACGATTGGGAAAATATATTTATTTTCTGCATCTAGACACGACGTAGTTAAAAAATACTTTATTTGATACAACATAGAATTTCTTTAGACCGCTTGAACTACTAGTTCTAGAGGCAAATGTGTCTGAGCGATGGAAGAAGTTCAAACAGAAATTTATGGTATTTTTGCTGGTTAGAGTTATTGGCGATGACGGACTGGACCTCTATGATACATTCGCCTTTACAGAACTGGAAAAGAAAAGAAAGGAGAAGTTCATGGTGACCGAAAAGGAATATCGTATTTAAACAACTTGTTTACAACAACGTAAACCAAAGAAGAGCAGCCCTGTTGTCGTGCACAAGCAATGCAAATTGCTGGAAAAATTGTACTTCCCATCTAAGGATGAGTCAAGAATGCAACAATGAAAAACAGTGACGAAAGTGTGGTTACAATTGTGTTTGGAATACGTGTTCTGCCTTCAGAATAACATGTACAAAATGCCAAAGATGAAGAGTTTGCATCAAAGAAAGAAGAGTCTGTATAAGGAAAATAGCAAAGAAGAAGAAAGGTAATGAAGTTACAGAAGTAGAGGAAAGTTACGAACACAACGAGGATGTATACGTTGATACAGTTCCTGAAGTGAGTTCGATTAGTACACTCAGAAGAGGGAATAGGAAAACCTGTACTTAGTAATGCAAAGAAATTAAAGTAAATGGAAAGTGGATTAACTTTAAACTTGGAAAGAGAGCTGGAACCAATATATCGAGAAAAGGTATATTAGACATCGTGGGTCCAGTAATATCAGACAATTCTGCTTGTGTATGGTAATTTTAAGTTAAAACGTTTAGGTTCCGCAGAACTAGTATGTAAGGTTGATTACAAGTTCTTGTTAAATTTAAAGCAATAGATGTCAAATTACACTTGCCGTTGTTCGATCTACAAGGATGTCTACATCTAAATTTTATTAATAGGGTAGCCTCGATGACAAGTAGCTTCAGTAATTTAGACCAAGTAATTAAATAATATGACCCGTATGTTTGCAGGATTCGGTAAACTTTCAATAATAAATCACAAAATAGTTCTTAAGGATAATGCTGTACCTATATGTATCCTTTTTGATAGGTTAAAAAACAAATTAGATAGAATGGAGTCTACGGTATCATCCGGAAAGTATATGAATAAACCGAGTGGCTAAGTATTTAAATTTAGTAATTAAGTAGGAGCATTTTATGATTCCAACAGTAGATGATTTCTCATCTCAAATGACAAATAAGGAATTCTTTACAGTATCAGACATAAAGGTTGGTTATTAGCATGGTGATTTCGAGGACACAATCTCAGTTTTGTGTAACTTTAGTACTCCTTTTGTGAGATTTCAGTTTGTATGGTTACTATTTGACATTTCATCTGTCGCTGAAAATTTTCAAACACAATTATGAAGTATTTGGTAACATTGGTGGGGCTGGAGTGTATTGAGATGATATATTACTTTCACGAGCTGATGAATAGGACATGATAAAACTTTACGTCTCATGGTGTCTCAAACAGTGTATGCGTGTGAATTACTTGCGTGTACCATTAATAAATGGAGTTCTTCCAATTAAATTACCAATATCCTTGAAGTTGTTAAAACCGCAGCTGTGTAAAGGTCTGCAGGCAAAATCAGAACATAGGCAAAATTATGGCAAATCCTACTATCAGATCAGAAAAGTTGACTGGTGATCAAGATATAGTTGTACGCAATAATATGTCAAATAAATGAGAAATGGACAAACTTATTGATAGCTTACATATGGTACAAACTAAAAATGGTGAAGTAGTAATGAGGAATAGAGTAGATGGATATACGGAAATCTATCAACAACTTTGTTCCACTTGTTGAAAATACGACTGATTCTGTTAATATTCGGAACTCTGCAAATTAGAGTAGGAGTGTTGATAAGGACAACTTAATTAAGGAATCAGTAAAAGATATAAGTAGGTAGTATAAAAATTACAACTTTGATGAGGATGTAGCAAGATCAGGTCGTACTGCTGTAAGACCGCCTCAGTTTAGGGCTTTCGTGCCACAGATGGAAGGAAGAAATATACGAGTAAGTATGTAAGAGCCTATACAGAGTATCAATTTGAAAATGTACAAGCTGTTATGTCTCTGGAAGTAAAAGAGGTATTGAAACCGTTTTCTGCAACATGGAGGGGCATCAGCATGATTTAAAAGATAACCTTCCCTATTCAACCCTATAGGTTCTAACTGCCCACTACAGAAGAACATCTACTTTATTCAACAGTAGCCAACATTGTTTTACCTGATTCGTTCCGAAACAATTAAGAAATAAAATTCAAAAGGTTCAGAAAAATAATTTTAATTAATTTAAAAATATTAGATTAAATGTTCAAATTGTCATTATTCTCTAGACAATACTACAGTTTATTATCAAATTCTTTTCGAAAAATTTGGAAGTTTTGTTGCGGAATAGCTGGGTACTATTGAACCGTTCCTAAGGGGCCATTCTATTGTTGCGAAAAGAATCAAGCAAGCAAATATTTGCTATTGTTAAATAGTATTCTGTAAGGGCTTTTCAATGTGGTATTACTGGGTGGGTGTTACTATTTTTTAAGTAAAGGTTTCAGAACCTGTCCCTTTACTAGACGAAGGAAGGTAAACCCTAAAGCACCAACGCTGGACGGGGCAATCATTGACTTCAGCAATGAAGTCAAATACCTAGGAGTCACACTAGACCAAAAGTTAACGTGGAACGCACACTTATCGCAACTACAGGAGAAAGCAGTGATAGCAACCCAAACATGCCGCAGGTTTCTAGGTAGAAACTGGGGTCTCAAACCGCAAACGTTTCATTGGTTATATGTGGCTATTGTAATACGCATGATCAACTATGCATCGCTAATATAGTGGCCGAAAACTAAACAACTTGCTACTCAGTTACAGCTGGAGAAGATACAACGTCTCATATGTTTGAGTATAACAATTGCGATGAGCAATACCCAACTACGGCTATGGAGGCCATGTTAGGATTAAGAACTAAAATCAGTAAAAATGACAGGCCACTTAGAATTCCCAAATCTCGTCCATCTAGAGCGAACGGCATACACTATTTTGGATTTTATGCCAATAAAATACTGTTCCGGCTAACCATTCAGAGTGACCATCTCAAGTCGGGAAATGTGGATCTTAGGAGGACTCTTCTTCAAGAGGTAATTTCTACGTATACGCATGGTTTGAAAATGCAAAACGAAGGAACTGGAGCGGGGGTTTATGGTCCCGGTGACAAATTTTCGAAGCCCTTGGTGCCAGAACTACCATCTTCAATAAACTTATGCGCAAGAATAAAATTCAAGAAAGGGTATGAAGGTGTTTTAACTAACATTCCAAGCAGCAACAAAGGCTTTAAAAGCCTATACCTGTAAACCTAAGCTGATCTGGGAGTGCTGTCCAACCTCAAACAACTGGCTAACAATAACTCCGTAACTTTCTGGTGCTTTCCAAAACACGACGGCATACCAGACAAGGAAAAGGCCGACGAACTCGCAAAACGTGTAGCAATGACGTCTTATATGAACTTGAATCTTGTTGTGGTATATAGAAAACCACAGAAGAACATGTGGTCGGGTTTCGGGGAACAAATGAAAATCTCATACTGAGAAAACACACCAGGACAACGTTAAGCAAACGAGTTCATAACTATTTCGCAAAAAAAAATCAAAAATTGCTTTGTCTCCTAGCAAGGTGGAAATTAGCATTATCACTGGTCTTTTTATAGGCCACACATCACAAGAATACTATCTGTTCAAGATTGGTAAAAGTGAAGACTAAATGTACCGTTTACGTAACGAGGCAGGAGAAACGGCAGAGCATATACTATGCCTATGCAACGCTGCCTGTCAACGCAGACAAATGATTTTTGACAAGGACGTTATGACATCCATCGAAATAAGGGACGCAAAGTCCAGAGGTATATTAAGATTTGCAAGCATTCGTCAACTTCTCTAAACTAAGCAAGGGTTATAAGTTACCAGAGAAGCAGTAAGGGCTGAAGTGACGTAGGAGGCACATTCCCCTAATAATAATAATAATAATAATAATAATAATAATTTGGAGCATGAGGGTTTGAAAGGGGAAGGTTACCTTATGGTGGTTTCCCCCGCCATGTTGTAGAAACTGTTTTTGAAAGTTCTCAGAATCTCTTTTACTTTCATATATATAGCACATTGTACGTTTACAAATTGATACGCTCTATGTACATGAGTAGGCCCAGCGCCACTGCCATGAGCTATGTGTATAATTTGTATTTTCATCTAGTTAGTAAATACTTATTAGAACATATAAAACGAGGCCTACGTATTTTCGCCAAATTTGGTTTAAGGAAGAATTCCTTAAAACAGTAAGGTATTTTCCTGTAAAACATTCAACTTTCTACATTTATCACATACAGAAATACCCAAATACTGCTGAAAGTAGAGAAAAAATTTCAACACAAGTTTATTTCAAAAAGTATTGATACAATTTTCTAGTGGCATTTGCAACTTCCTTTTTTATCAATTCATCTTCTACCTTACGGTGTCGGCCATGTTTGGACATGAAAATGGCGTTGGCGAATGCATTTGAGGGGAGCCAGAGGTATTTACAACTACAACTTTTTATTTATAATTAGTAACGCTCCCAGTTATAAGTAACCGACCAAAGAAACAATGAGGTGTTATTAAAATTGGAATATTAATTTACAAGAGTTGATTGATAACTAAGCTCTCCAACGGCGCCGTGGTGCAAGTTGTGGGGATAGAAACAAGTTCGGTAGCCTCGAGTGTCTAGTCTAAACGTGCAATATTTCAGTTTCCTGTGTTGTGCCGTTGCGTAATAGTGTCATTTACCATGAGTTTGACTTCTGAGTTGCGTACCAAGCAACGATCAGTGATAGAATTTTTAACGCTGGTAGGTTGCGCGCCCAATGAAATTCACTTACGTTTGAAAGCTGTAAATGGAAATGTTTGTATGGATGTGAAGAATGTTCGCCAATGGGTTCGACGTGCAAAAATCTGCAATAGGGGCGAGATGAAGGTGTTTGGTGAAAAAAGATCAGGACGACCAATTTCAGTGAAGCATGAGGAGAATAAAAAACGACTGGATGCACTGATTCAAGGAAATCGCCGAATTAAGCAAAGAGAAATTGCTCTGCAACTGGGCATTAGTCAAGAAAGAGTGCAGCACATTATCCAGACGTTGAATTGCAGAAAAATCTGCGCCCGGTGGGCCCCGCGACAAATTGACGTCATAAAAGAACAAAGAAAAATCGTTTGTTAAGAACTCTTTAACCAGTATCGTCGTCAAGGAGATGATTTTCTCATGAACATTGTTACCGGCCAATCGAGCTTTTTCGACGATTCGTAACTAGCTTGATGGAAAAGGCCTACAGCTTAGTTCAGAGGAGTAGCGGGAGTTGATGAAAATCGCTTATGGGAGAAAATCGTTAGTTGTGTACAGGGCGAGTCAAAATAAGTGGGCGCCACCTTCAAAATCCAGCTGAATGTAGGTCCTCGTGGAAGGCCGAGAAGCCAACAGCTTGCGGGAACGCAACTTACCGTGATTGTGGCTTCTCCTATATATTTAAAGCTTGCAAAATTCTTACACCAGCAGTACAAAAGACACAATAAGAGACAGTAAACTTTAAAACACATATAATGAAATGATTAAAATATGACAATACTATAAAATGGCAAGTTAAAACGCAAAAAGTATGAATTACAGAATTTTAATTCTTGAACGTTCAGAAAAAGGATTCGCCGCCACTGGTGCAACGGGATTTACGTTCGGCATTCAGCTACGAAACACCAGTGACGCCGAAGTTCACAAAAACAGAATATAATCTGGTAGTTTTATTATAAAACAACTTAACAACACATATGGCGACTGAAGGTCATTTTTTCTTGTAATTATATGAAGTTAAATTTGAAGTCTGCAAGTTGACGCTAGCAAAAAAGATTTCTTTGTCACAACACAAAGCTGGAAGTTTTTACCTTGAATTCCGGTGGATGCTTAAAGCGAGGCAGGCACAATATGGCGGCGATTTCCAAAAAAAAAGGGAAGGAAGACAACGTTCTTCGGAGCAGCGTTGAAACGAGAAACGGGACTCCTTAATGCTAAAACAAAATAGCCGCAGAGCGACGGAAGCTGGGCTTCGAAAATAACCCGCCTAACGGTGACCGGCCAATTCGCACGGAATTGCCTTTCCTGGGGGATAAATCCAGTGCTTCCTATTAATCCGGCAGTTTCCGATGGTCTGTTAAATACCCCTTGGTACAACAGCGAGACGGAACACATATAACGGATACCCCTCGAAAAAAAAAACCCAAGAGCCGCCCCTGCAGCACTTTACGTAATTACGGTTCCCGATTGATGTAGTTTTCGGACAACCGGAGCCATCAGAGATCGAAAATTGACTGACTTAAAAATGCAGCGGGAATCTGTACTCTTCCAGAAGATATTGCACCATCTTACGAAACGTTATGAAATATTCTAGAATAAGGGGACACGTGAGTTCTGGGAAGCGTTCGAGATCGAGCGCGGAAAAAAACAAGAGTCTGCAATTTTGACACAAAGGAACCTGTCAAGGTTTAAGGGAACCGGCCTTCCATAACTCAATTTTCAAGACTAAACAAAATAGCGAAAATGGTAACCCAAAATAAGACTGCAATTAAAATAACGTTATTAATTCTGACGAAGCGGCAAACAAATTAAGAAATCAATTCATATAAAGCGGCATATTTTAGAATGAACATAACAACATCATCACTTGAGACGAATCTTGGGTTCATCATTACGACCCTGAAAACAAGCGGCAGTCGATGGAATATCGTCACTCTTCATCTCCGGGTATAAGGAAATGCAAAACAGTTCCCTCAGCGCACAATGTCATGCGCACGATATTTTGGGATGCAAAGGGTGTCACTCACATGGAATATCTGTCAAGGGAACAACGATTAATTCGGCAAGATACTGCAAAACCTAACGAGCACTCGAGAAACGTGTCCGTAGAGTAAGATCGCATAGGCCCACTTTCTGGTTGCACCACGACAACGCCAAACCGCATTACAGCCGCGAAACGACGAGGACAATGGCGAACCTGAAATTCATGGTTGTTTCTCTCCGTATAGCCCCGATTTGGCACTCTCAGACTTCTGGTTGTTCCCAAAGTTGAAGGAGGTATTGAAAGGTCACCATTTTTCGTCAGATACCTAAGTTCAGGCTGCTGTGCGCAAGTGGATCAAGAATAAACCAGAAAGTTTCTTCATGCTCGGAATGAAGAAATGGATCAGCGTTAGGAAAAATGTGTGACATTAAATGGTGATTATGTAGAAAAATAAAAATGTAGGTTTGGTGTACAATAAATTTACTTTATTTTGACGCCGGTTTCATTATTTCCTCTTGTCTCAAGCATATTTTATAGGATTGGAGACCTTAGTTATCAATCGACCCTCGTATTTCCATAACTGTGATTTTTGGTTAGGTTAAGCTGGGCTAATTCAAGTATAAGACTTGAATATTTTATTATCTAAAACGGTTCAATAATTCTGACAAAAATGTGTTTACCGATACCGCTTTTGGATTCTTATTGTTAAGTAATCTGGGCCATTCTGTTTATTATTATTAAAATCAGGGGTCATTATGTTATGATTTGCTATCAACATTATAAATAGATTTCAGACCTATTGCAGTAGTTGTAAATAAATTACTTAAGCTATATTTGTTCGTTTACCGATTTACCGTTTCATAATTGTTTATACAAAGAGGTACATACCAGCAGAAACAACTGCACTAATCGTCAGAACCATAACAAGTAGTGGACCGTCCATATTGGTAATTGGAAATGAACTGAACGTCCAGCAACCTGTTCTGTTTATTCAGACTCAAAAAATACGCTACGTATCAGTGATATCAAGAAGTACCAATCTCTAACAACCCAATCCTTCCAAAGTTCCCTAATGATAACCTATACGAACTTGCTTTGGATGTGACTTCCACATATGTTCAATGATTAATACCACGCAAACAAAATTTAAATTCCAATTATTACGACAGAGAATACATTGGGAAAACCGCAACAAACAAATTAAAATTCATACTTGTAGATATAAAAATATTACATATATATATCTAGCGCTCATTTATTTGTATTCATTCATATTTCACGTATATTACGGTACGGAGGGTATATTTATACAGGGCGAGTCTGCTAAAAAGCGAAAGAATTTAATAACCCGCTTATTTGAAGTTATAAAAAAGTTGTTGTTGGCCAGACTGTATAGGTACTGTCAAAACTTTTGTTAAAATCATATACTGGGAAAAAAATGTTGCGCCGATACTGTTTCTCAGATACTTTTAAATTTGCTATTTCACATTTACAAATTAGTTTATGTCAAGTGTTGTTGAGAAGTTAATAAGTTGATAATTTGTTCTGCTGAAATCAATTTTTAAAATAATTAAAAAGCCCGACGTGCGAAGTACCATTGTTATATACAGAGTGTCTAAGAGTAGAGGGACACTGCTTAACTACATCTTTCTGAGGTCAAATAGGACCGATTAAACCAAAAATACCTTATTACAAAAGTATTTCTTTAAGATGTTGCGGTGTCTTAAAGAAGAAAAAAATATGTTTAACATTGATTCTATGTATTGCTCTCGTACTTTAGCGGAGAGCTGTGCTCCTGATGTAGTTGTATGTAGTTATAAGATTTTATTTACACTATAATGATTGATCTTGCGCATGACTAGCAACTATCTCTTCCACATCCTATCGCTGATAAATTACGATCAGGTGCCCTATTCTCCATTTGGAGCAATGAAAAAGAAGAAATTAATAAATGATCGAGGTGTGGAGTGTTTCTCAAATACGTCAGAAATGTAAAGGTTACTAGATGACTTTAAAATATACTCCTAATACCGATGTTTTGACAAACATAATTTTTAAATATTTCTGGAAAAAAATACATCGCGTATAAATTTCAACGATTGAAACATTTTTTCGTATTCTGTTATCTACATTACACCTACTCCGTCTTCTGCAGGTCTGTGAAATCTACGTTATTAGGTAAACAGATACGGCGACTTTGTATTTTTGTTTGTGAAAGCAACATTATGAATATATAACAATAATAATTATTCTTAATCTATATTCCCAGGCATCTCATCTCTTAAAATACACTTTACACCCCCTTAAGAAGCTGAAATTTGTATAAATAATATATTTTCCCACCGTGATTAAGAACATTAGGTATATTAAAACCACTCCCATAGATATTATGAAATTTAAAATGTACTTTTGGTAAATTAAAAACTGAAAATATTTTGAACGTGCTAGTTATTGTACTTCACCGAAGAAAAACATATTAAAGCTCTTTAAAGTTAGTAGAGCTAAACGAACTTGTGAATTTGAACGCCTGTGACTTGTCTTAACTTATTTGTGCAAACTGTTGGAAGAAAACATCCCAGAGGACCATTCACAAACAATTTATTCTTCTAGTATATTACGTTAACATTTAACAGCTTTTCTAATAATAAATAAAGCATCAGTTTCAAGCAACCGCAACTAAAATTATAGCATTTAGTGTAAAATAATCATTAACATAGGGTATTGGTCAAAATTACACTGTTGTATGATAGTCTATATTCCTACATTCTTTTAGCATTTTTGTGAATGATACCAGACATCACTTTTCTATTATCCATTAATTTCTTTTCTTTCTTAACATCTTAGATTACTTTTACTCTTTCTTGTTTCTTCTTCTTTTTTTTCCTACCTCTTTTATCTTCTTCTTATTTCTGTTTCTTATTAAGAGAAATTCGATATTGATGGCTTGCATAGTTGTGTGGATGTCGCACCAAACTACTCTCCTAGATGTGCTAGCCATTATATTCGGCGTCGTCCAATTCTATGGTGTTATTGTTGTATTGTTCTTTTTTCTACTTCTATTTCTTCTTCTTGTTAACAGAATCTCCGTTGGGGGTTACTGATCACTATGGTTATTTTTACTTTAGATGTTGATGACTTGAATAGTACTGTATATATTGCACCGAATCACTCTCCTAGATTTCGTAACCCCGATATTCGACGTTGTCCAACGCTACGTTGTTGTTGAATTTTCCCTTGAATTAGGAGTTGTAATAATTTATATTTGCAGTTCTGCAATATACAGGGTGTTAGGGAAGTTGACCAAAAAATTTCTAGCGTAGAATTAGGGAGCAAAATGAACTCGAATATTCCTTTGCCATTTTTGGCCCAGATACATAGTTTTCCCATAACTTCGTGTTAAAATTGGTGCCGCAAATTTTTTGAACTGTTGAATAAATCTCTAAAATGCATTGTTTTTTGAAATCTAGCATGTTACTTGCAATACTTTTTTAATATGTCAGTTTTTAATATTTGATAAAAATTTGATGTTTTCAGTGGAATAATCTGTCAATAATTTTTCGGAGTATTTATTTATTCAACGGAAATGGTAGTATTTACATCTGCAAAATATGGCGATATGCTTTTTGTGTATGGGGAATGTGGTGGCAATGCAATTGCTGAAGTTCGGTGTTATGCACAGCGCTTTCCACAACGTCGAATACCACATCGAGAAACATTCACAGCGGTGACACAAAGGGTTACAGAGACAGGATTCGTCTTTCCTAGACCACACGAAGCAGGGAGCGAAAGACAGGTGCGTGTCTTGGATGCGGAAGTAGAGATTCTCAATCGTGTTGTAAATGATGCGTCAGTTAGCACACGCGAAATAGCGAGAAGTAGGTGTAAGCCATTGGACCGTCTGGAGAACTTTACATGAGAACCTTCTTTATCCGTACCACGTGCAACGGGTTCAAAGCTTAGAGGAATATCACTATGACCCTAGGATTAATTTCTCCCGGTGGTTTGCAGCAGACTGAACAACATGCAGAATTTCTTTCCAAACTCCTTATGACCGACGAGTGTTGTTTTACCAGGGATGATATACTCAATTATCATAACATTCATGTCTGGGCGGATGAAAATCCACATGAACTACGCCAGAAAAATTTTTAACGTCGTTTTTCTATTAACGTTTGGGCAGGAATTGTTGGGAATTTTCTGACTGGTCCTTTGGTGTTACCCGCTCGGCTAAACGGTGTACACTATTTGCGGTTTTTAAGGGACCATCTACCCGATCTGCTAGAAAATGTCCAACTGGCCACACGCCAAAATATGTGGTTCGTGCACGATGGTGCCCCAGCTCACTTTAGTCTTGATGTTCGTGACCACTTGGACATAACATTCCCAAATAGATGGATTGGCAGAAATGGACCTATTGCTTGGCCGGCCCGAACGCCTGATCTGAATAGTTGGGATTTTTTTCTGAGGGAACACACGAAAGCTGTTGTATATCGTACACCTGCAAGAAATGCTGAAGATCTTCAGCAACGCATTATGACTGTTGCTGACAGCATTCGCAACGACGTAGAAATTCTTGCCAGGGTAAGAGAGTCCTTTACGCGCAGAACCAGAGCTTGTATCAGGGCAGACGGCGCCCACATTGAGCAATTTCTTCAATGTTCATATTTGTATTGATTAATTTTTTATTTACTGTTTATTTGTTTACATGTTTCTTAAAAAATAAAGTTTTCAAACATTGATAGTGTTGCTTGTGGTGTTAATGGGAAATGAAAACAAATCTAGCAAAAAAAATAGATAGATCAATTTTTTTACATCTCTGCTCACATGCTAGATTAAAAAACCGTGCATTATCAAAGTTTAATTTCAGCAGTCTAAGAAAATTTTCCTTCGACTTCCCTAACACCCTGTATAGCCCAGTAACTACATTTTTTATTTCTGTATAGCGAAGATGATTTCAACCTCTTTGATCGTTCTTTGAAGCACTTCAACGTTGGTTACACTATCCATCCATAGTACGCGTCGATACAATCACATCTCGAAGACTGGTTGTTTCTTTGATTAACGCCTTGCTCTATACCCCATGCAGTAGTACATACTGGAAGAACATAGCAGCGGACCATTCTTATTCTTAAGGTTAGGTTTAGTTCCAGTATTTCTATTCAGGCCATATTCTTCGTTTTTGTATTTTCCCTTGGCCATTAATTATTTGTGATTTGCCATGCTTCTACTAAGTTGACAGTGTCGTCCGCATAGCGAATATTGATAATGAGTCGTTCAGTGACTATTATAACTGTGTCATCATCCAATTAATTGATATTCGAGTGCAAATGATCAGCTTTAGTATCATTATTATATTTTTTTTGTAAGAATACTGCATTTACTTTTTCTGGTGGTTGACATATAATACTGATAGTTGTTACCTCAAATCGGCCTTAAGGTAGAAGAAGCTGAACATTGGTCGACAGCCCCAAGGGAAAAAGATGAGAGAAAGAGGCAGCTAAGTTGACATCACTGGGCTGATATTACTGTTTCGTTTACCGATTTCGTCAATTTGCACAATATTGCTTCATATTGTACAATAAGGGTTTCCTTCGAGACATCGAAGAAAATACTGACCAAAATAGGTGTGTTAAATGACAAAAATGATAAATTGCGACACAGAGTTTCTGCTGGGACGATAGATCTTCACGGGAACGTTACATGTCTGTATCAACGTAAACCTCAATTCGGCCTTAAGGTAGAAGAATCTGAAAAGGTTAACTTTTGTTTGGTCGATAGCTCCAAGTAAAAAGACGCGAGAAAGAGGCAGCTACGTTGACATCACTAGGCTGATATTACTGTGCGATTTCGTCAGTTTACACACTATTGCTTTAGATTGTGCAATAAGGATTTTCTTCGAGACATGCATGGGATTATCTCTGCAACACCTCACTGACTATAGGCAAAATGGTGATGACTTTCTTCTGTCAATAGTTGCTGGTGACGCAACTTGGTGCCATTACTACGAGCTATCCAGTAAGTTATGGTCGATGCAGTGGAAACATCGGTCTACAGCTCCAAGAAAAAAGGTGGGAGAAAGAGGCAGCTTAGTTGACATCACTGGCCTAATAATGCTTTAGATTGAGCAATAAGAATTTTATTCGAAACATCGACGAAAATATTAACCAAAATAGGTGTGTTAAATGCCAGAAATGATAAATACAGTTACAGAGTTTCTGCTGTAACGATAGATCTTCACGGAAACGTTAAATGTTTGTATCTACGTAAAACAAACAGCGAAAAATCGCAGTCACTTGATCACACAGATCATCAGCTTCATTGAGATTCGAGTGCGAATTATCAGCCTTATTATCATTATTATATTTTTTCTTGTAAGATTACTGCATTTACATTTTATCATGGTTTATTGGTCTTCTTATTTCCATTTCTTGCGGATTTTATAATATTGTTAAAGCTGCTTCCAAAAATGGTAAGAATTTTGAAATAAAAATGTGGTGAGAGTTTAAAGGAAATTAATCGATATTTTACATTCGCTTGTTAACCGTGTTCTTTGATCAAACCTCGTATGATCCAAGGAAGGTAATGATACAAGAGCAGGTACTTGAACCTCCTTAAACTATATTTTGCGGCCGGTTTTGCAGCCGTCGATTTAGTGGAGCGTTTATATTTTTGTAGTTGCAACTTAATGTAGTTTGTCCAATGTACTCTTTATCGCATGCGCAAGATATAAGCTACAGCCCGGCTGATGTTAAGTACATTTACTTTTTGGCGTTGTGAAACCATATTCCAAGGTTAGTCCAGTCGTAAAGACTGATGTTTATATAAATCATATATTTATGTTTTCAGTAATTTAGTAAATAAGCTTTCAGAACTGCATAAGTTATTATAAAATACTTAAATTATATATCACATTTACTTTAATAACTAATTACGTAATTTACACATGAAACCAAATTCCATTTAACAGGCAGAATGCTATCATCTATTAAAAAGTCTTTGAAAAATTAACAATAAGTTCACAGCGTAGCTGAGGAAGGTTTTCATGAGCTCCACACATATTTGTAGAAAATTCTAATTTAAACAGTTATAATGAATATTCCGCAGAATTTAAGCATCCTATATGTTTATCACTTTGCACTTTGGAACAGTATAACCGCAGTTGTGGTTAATAAAAAAGAAATTTGTGTAACTTTGCAGACGTCTAAGTTTGCAGACCTTAAATTGAGGATATGGGTAATCGAGAAAGAGACAAATTGCCAGACAACCAGCCGACTGAATAGGTATCTTAAGCGGTAATCAGAAAGTCTCTTGACAACTATCAATACGTAGCGAAATATATATCCTACATCAGAGAACAATTTCGGTTTCCTTTCAATCATTCACATTGCGACTGGGAAGGATCTTTATGATGGAAATAAAAATGCGAAGTTCTCTATTGTCTTAGATTATTTGTATTATTATGAGACCTAAATACAGTCGTTTCAAATATAAGTCTTAATGATATCGTTTACTGTAATTGAGAAGCTCATCTAACTACTGTTCACAAAGCGAATTAATAAAACCAAAGACATCCTGACGAAGGCAGCTAACAGGTAATAATGTAAGGGGATCTTGAGAGTAAGAGGAACTCCGGTGCCAAAAATCTACTTTACATTCTACGAAAATATGTGTCTGTACAAAAATCAATGCGAGGAGAATAATTGAGTTTAGACAAAACATTGTTTTATTTAGAATCAAGTTTATATTAAGATATTTTTATTGTAAGGTAAGATCACTGCAAGCGGTATCAGGAAGAAGTATTAGGACCATTTTTGAATGAATTATACGATGACACTTTAGCAATGTTAAAAGAATTTTTATACAATCATACTCACAAAAATTCTTCTAACATTACCAGAGTTTAAGGAGGAATGAGATAACAAAAGTCAAGCCGACATATGTAACACGTATATAAATGCTATAACAAGCGTATACGAAGACTCAGTTACCTCCATGAAAATGGGATATAAAGTGTCCATACAACTCAAGGTGAATACGGGTTTACGACAAAGTATCTCAAAGGCATCAACATTATTTAAAATTTATTTTTACGAAGCTTTGAAGATCTGGAAATGGAAGTGCGGAAACATGAGGCTACCAGTTAGAGAGGAGGTACTTTCTACATTACGTTAGGCAGATGATAAAGTAGTAATCTCCCAGGAAGGAGAGGGCGCATCATATGAAACCTGGACGAAGAGTACAAAAAGTGGAGCCTAGGGATTAATATGAGCAAACATAACATCTCATCATTGGCAACGAAGGTACTGTGTAATCCTAGATAATGGCACAATAGCTGCAAATACCGGGGTGCCACTTGTATAGCTGAAGGTACTAGTACCAGATTCATGATATCAGCAACAAAATAGGACAAGGAAAACAGTTCAGCAATTTAACTTGATTCTGTTGAGAGATAAGCTCACGAGAAAAAAACAGTAACATCAATATTCATCAAATTCATTATACAAACCACTAGTTCGGTATGCACATCTACGAAGAATGAGAGAAGACACGCAGGAAATAAGGAAGACCACGAAGAACGTGGCGAGAAGAGGTCTAACAGCCAATGATTGAGAGAGGAATGGGAGAGGGAGACTGGCGGAACAGATATTGCTGGCGTATGGGATACGAGAGATGCCACGGCTGTAAAATAACTCCATATATACAAACATAATA
>JABXWE010008378.1:0-67404 GCA_014611495.1 Limonius californicus | reverse complement strand
GCGGCTTATCATATATTGTCCCTGATATACAGTGGTGTGAAAAGTTCTGCATAAGTTGCACAAATAACATAAATTTCAGTTTAAACCCGTTTTTTTTAAAATTTATTCATGTGATCATTGCAAATATCATGCACGTATTTAAACAAAATATTAGTAATAATAATAGCCTAAATGTTGATCCATAAAAACGCAAACAATTCGGCATATAAAATGTATTCAGAAACAGAGAAATTGTAGATTATATATAATAATGTAGTCTACACCTAAACGTTTACTATAATTCACACTAATTAATTGTAACTATTTTAGTACTTAATAGGCCATCTTTTGTTTTTAATAACTAACTCGCACATTTTTGGCATATAATTCACCGGATTCTGTAATTCTTCCCTCGTAATGCAGCGATATTAGGCATCAATTAGGGATTGGATTAATACCGGTTTTTTAACTGTATTGGTCGACATCCAAGATTGAACAACCTTTGCTCTGTGGCAAGGAGCATTATCATCTTGAAATATCAAGGTTTTGTCAGGAAATTTTCACTAGGCAGCATCTTCTCCTGGACAGCAATGTATTTGGTTGCATTGATCATGCCAGATACAACAGGCAGTCTACCAACACCTGCAGCAGACATGCCGTTCCATATCATGACAGAGGTTTGATGTTTAATTGTTGGCAGAACACAATGTCGTAGAAATTCTTTTCCAGGAAATCTTCTAACATGTGTTTCCAGCATGCTTGTTAATATTAAAGGTAGATTTATCACTAAGTACCTTCTGTCATTGTTCTGGGGCCCTATGGCGATGATCCTTTGCCCATCTCAAACGGTGGAACCTTTGTTTTTCTGATAGGAGCAATTTCTTCCGGGCTTTGCAATTCCTAAGTCCAGATTTAAGAAGTCTCCGTCATACAGTAGAAGTGCAGTACTTACACCAGTAGCTCGGAACCATAATTTGGTTAAATCTGTCGAATTAAGCCTGTTTGTCAGGCTCATCCTCCCCAATACACTGTCGTCTCTCACTAATATATTTGGAATGGTCACTGCGGGGTTTATCTTCAATTTTTCCATTCTGAGAGTATTTCTTGCTCTCTCTAATTACTGTGGATTGATTGCACTGCATTTTCATAGCTATTTCATGGCTGGAAGCGCCTTGTTTATGATGAAAAATTATTTCATATCACTTTTCATCCGATAATCTGAACTGTCTTTTTTCAAGTGGCGTCTTGCCACTTTTAAGGACATGCAAAATGCAACCGAATAATTCATAGCACCTGCTCTATACGTATATACTCATAACATAATAAGTATTTCTCCTAATTATGCTCTTAAGTTTCATGTTAAATACATTTTAACGATCCCATTAGAATCCAATCCAATCCAATTAGAAAATAACTGATTATCGTTACAAAAAAACTACCTTAATTGTTCTCTATGGAGTTCTAAGTAGTTAATTAAGAGATAAGTTGTTTATAGTCATTAATATCAAATATTTAAAAGTAATTTTTGGAAACTATGCCAAAAATGTAGCTAAACTTCAAGAAATAATTATTTTCTTGGGTGAACTTTTTCACGCCATTGTAGAAACAATTCCTGGTGCAATTTCTGTCAACACTTTCAAAAGATAAGCCACATGTCTCAGCAATATATTTGATCATAATTATCTGATCACTCAGTACCATATCATGGAACAAATCAATATTTTCTTGAGTGCCAACAATTTTTGGTGATCCAGCTTTTCCTGCGATGATAAACCCTTCTTAAAAAGGTATTTAATTACAGTCCTTGTCTCAAATTTTTCCATCTCTACATAATCACCAGTACGACAGTAATATTAAATGTATAAGTTTTATGAACAAGAAAATAGGCACCTGCAGCTTGGCATATATAAATGTCAATAATTGATGTTTTAAGGAAAAAATTATTCATTATTCATCTCGGCCAATGCCTTCTATGTTAGAGACAATAATTGATAAACTACTATCCTCATACATTAAGCTACTTATCTTTATTGTTCTAAGTTCTTGAATCCAATTACTATATCTAATCCCTTCGTTCTCGTTTTGATGTTTTTCATTATTTTATCCATCACCACGATAAACAGTAGTGCCCTTAGGCTGTCTTCTTGCTTTAGTCCTTTCCATTCGATCTCCCTCCTGCTAGTTGTACTTGTACTTTTACTGTTTTATATACACTTCTCGTGATATTTATTAGGTGAATAGACATATGTTCCTTTAAACACTTCCATATATTTGTTTATTGTGTCACAACTCGCTCTTAGGTTTATGAATCTTAACAGTAACTTCTCACCTTCTATTTTCCTTTCCATCCATTTTATTTTCTATCACTTTTCTTAGTTACGCTTCGACTATTCTTATGTATACTTTGAAACATCCTCAGGAAAGACATATCGCTCTGTTATTACCACAGTTTTGTTTGTTCTTCTGTCTTATATATTGGCAGAATCAAATTTTTCTCCCAATCATCCGATATTTTTTGATGTCTTCATGAGTCATAACAAGTTCTCCATAGCAATTCTTCTCCTTTCGCTCTAGTCCATTTTATAATTTCTGGTTTTATATTATCTTCTTAATATGCATTCCCTATGCCAATATTCGAAAACCTATTAACCTACTACACGTAACCTTTGATTCCAATACAGCAGGTTAGGTTACGGAGTGTTTCGTAAATTGAAAATGTAAGGGTAGCTACTTTTTTTCACCTATAAATGTACGTAATTGTACTGAATCGATAAATTCATGCTCAACTGATATAAATAAAGCATGTCTGACGAAAATAAAGACTACCACCTAAATTGCTATAAATAGGGTAATCGTACTGAATTCCCGCTGGCTGCTAATAAAATGAATACGCAAATCGTACATAACTCGGAAGCAACCACCGCAACTTCGGGGTATGGCTTCATTGCAAAGTTTACGTAAGTGTGAGTATACGCAAGCCGAGGGTACTTACATAAGTCTGGTGTATGACTATAGGAGAGAAGTTGGTATATTCCATAACGACATGTAAATATAAATAAAACTGTATGAACAGACGTGAATGGAATGTAAGGAACTGTAGAATATCACGTAACGAGTAAGAAAATTCTTCCTCAGCCTGCTTCGGGCCACTTCTGGACATAAGTCTCTGCTAGTTCTTTCAGACCATTTTCCGCTAGATGTTCGTCTGATGTCATCAAAGCCAGCTTCATTGTGGTCTTCCAACACTTTTGCTGTCGTGGGGGGCAGTGGGATAATTTAACTGTCCACCTGCCATCTCTCTGTCTAGCCACAATAGGCGATAGATGGAGATAGAAACGAATATCGCAGAGCAAGTAGAAGAAAGATAGTTGTCATGGTTTGGACATCTTAAGAGGATGGACGAAAATAAGCGGTCTGGAAGGATATTGGAGTGGATTACAATGGAAAGGAGAAGGGGAGGACGACCAACAAGGAGTTGGAGAAGCGATTTAGAGGAAGCCATGAGAATGAGAAATCTACAGGAAGAAACATATTATGATACAAGAAGATGAAAACTGAGGACAGAGTAACGGTAATAGCTATAGAAATTCGTTGTATGTAACCTGCTCACCTTTCATATACAGTCGAATTTTCTGAAGAACGGTTTACATTGAGATGCTGCTTACTGCGAGAATTTTTCAAAGTATTGATTGATTCGTTACGGAAGACAGAACGACACACATAATTTTCCATAGGGGTTTTCGTTGAAAACAAAACATGCGTGTTTAATGAAGTCATACAATTTATAATACCCACTACAATTATTAATAGGTATCTTCGTACTACCTCGGCAATTCGAAATATGTATTTCTAAATACATATTTTGACATCCGCAGGGATTATGGTCTTCTTAGTTTCTTTTTTTTTAATTTCTCCCTGTTTATTTTCAATCTGTCCTATGAGGACAATAAGTAGATTATATAGCAAAATTAAACTAACCATAACAACAGTACGCTAAACAAAATGAACATGTGACAATTATCCATTGGTTCATGCCTTTATATTCTACCATCTTACTTAACATTTGTCTCATTTACTGGTAATGTTAGTTTGTTATCAGTTAACTAAATCTGTTTCCTAGATCTGATGGCTTGAATCTTTTAAGTCTACGTGTATCAGTATGTTCTGTGAGTAACCTTTTGGCTAGTCTATTGGGATGCACTTTAAGTCTGTTACTGTAATTTACACTATGGTTTTGAACTTCTTCTTTCACAGTTGGAATTTGTAGATCTTATTATGTCATTTGTAAGGAACTATTGTTCGTAACACTTTTGATTGAAACCTTTCAAGGATTTCAATGTTGGAGGCGGACGCGGTGCCCCACAACTGCACTCCATATAACCACACTGGCTTTAGTATTGCTTTATATATATCAACATTTTGTTTTTTAGAGTGAGTTGTGATGATCTTATTAACCAATATAGTTTACTGTATTTATAACCGAGTTGATTCCTCTTATTCCAAATGTGGGTGCACCAAGTTAATCTGCGGTCGAGATGAATTCCGAGATACTTTGCACTTGTGGTAACAGCCTGTTGTTTAGCGGAACTGGTGGGCATGTTGCTCTTCTCATAGTATATGTTACCTGGATAGATTTTTTTTCATTAACCTGTATCCGCCATCTTAGAAGCCAGTCTTGGACTTTATTGAGGTGATTCTGTAGTATTCTAGACGCGACTCCTGGGTTGCTGTGGGATGCCATAATTGTAGTATCATCTGCAAAGGTTGCAGTCATTGTGTCTCTTGATGTAGGAAGGTCTGCAGTAAATAACACAATAGTAAGGGTCCCAGCACGCTTCCTTGTGGAACGCCCGAGGTTATTGCCTGTATATCTGTGTACTCATCCTGATGTTTAACAACAAACTGCCTTTCGCTTATATAGGATTTTAGGATGCGAACTATGTTGTGAGGTAAGTTTTGTTTAAGCTTGAATAGTAGGCCAGTGTGCCAGACCTTGTCAAAGGCCTGGGTCACATTGAGAAAAACGGCTGTACAGTATTTTCCATTTTCCAGGGCTTCGTTAATGTTGCGTACCACTCTATGAACTTGTTCCGTCGTTGCATGGCTTTCTCTGAACCCAAATTGGTGTTCAGGAATTAGCTGTCGTTCTAAAAGCACTGGCTTAATTCTTTTTAATAGTAGTTTTTCAAATATCTTTGATATGATGGGTAGCAGCGAACTTTTAGTTTCTAAACCTGGACTAATTTTATAATAAGTAGTGGTAAGTAAGCTGTCTTAAATTGTCTAACTATCACTACATTGGAATTCTTGCCTGTCTGAACAAAATAAAGATATTCAGTGTAAATAAAGAAGTCTATAAAATGATGACAGGATACGTTTAAAAAATGCACCATAACGCATTTATTTTAAAAACATGCTTACTACGCTTAATATATGTAACTGTATATCTGTTATAATCTAATCTTTTACAGCTATTCATTGCACAACTTTCGAATCTTTTCTATTTTTCTTTTTTTTTTATCTGCTGTAGAGCACAATTGTGCATTCTTCTGAATGTATTCTACCATCATCAAGAACTTTCAAAGAATACTCTATTTTTCAGCTTCAATAGACGTTGGTAACTAGTAAGTAATTGTAGTATTGTGATGTTTTAAGTACAGAGACAAGTTTGTTTTCCTCAGTCACCCTTTATCGAAAATGTAGTTAATTATACCGTGAAATACAAATTAATCCGTTTACAGCGAATCTGCTCATTGCTAGAATGTATTTACTCCGCCTAGACATAATAAAGGAATTCTGTTATATTGAAGAGAAATCAGTTAATCGTCTTATACTTAGCGCAATTCATTTGCGATTTGGGGAATTTTCTGTATAGCGGCCGCTCTGCGTGTCTTTTAATGTTCTGCTTGTTATTTTGACAGCTTCTCGTTGCTTAAAGTGGATGCATTATTAGTTAAACAAATACCTCCGACAAGAAAACAATTAAGCAATTAAACAAAAAAAGTATTAATATTACTAATAATAAAAAATGGTTTAATAGAAACTAATTTTGTGATTAATATTGGTTTACATAATGCAATTCTCTGATTTAAAACATGGATAACGTTGTATGAACACACGAAATGAAAGCTAAAAAGGGCGATTTTAGATAGTTCTTTGTTAAAATGGTTTAAGCAGTAACGCGATGCGAACATCCCTATTAGCGGACAGCAAGAAGGAACCTAATTTGGCATGAGCTATTTGCAACTGCAAAGTTTGCGGAGAAGCCAAATCGTGTTAATAATCAGATAACGTAACGTGAAGGGGTTTTTAAACTTTTCAAAACATGATTGCAAAGTACCGGATATAACCGCATATTTGAAGGATCCCTCCACGTTTTTTATAAAACAATGGCGAAGCTATATCGAGGAACTGGCCATAAAATCATCAATGTATGCTATTGCTAAAGCTCAGGGGCGGGATGCTGTTTCTTGTCTTTAAGTTGGTTTCATTTGCGTTGCTGCCATTTGATGTGGCAGATTCGTCGTCCGTCTTATCGAAATTGTTTTCCAATGGTTTTCGTTTAAAATATCTTCCTGAATTGTTCCTCGAGTTTTCCGTGTTTTAATGTTTGTAAAATTTTATATACAGTTCAGTTCATATAAAACGAGCTCGAGCACAAGGAGATGCCTGGTGTAATGAGCCTTTACTAAGTAAATGTTTTAATTTGCTTCGTTTATTATATTGTGTTTGCTGCTTATAGCGATTGTTCAAACTGAAACAACGAGCAAATACTTAAATATCTTAAGCTTACAGGTTGTGTTACGTAGTATATATTTACCTTCAAGAAAACTTCGCCTATAAACATCTGTTATGGACTACCATTCAAAGGACAGATCAATTTCTGGAGTTTACCTGGATGGGAAGCCTTATTTTACCCCGGTTTAATGCGTTTAACACCGAGTTGATAATATCTTTACTGGTACAATTTATATAATACTTAAATTTGCTTTTTGTTTGAATAAACGAGTTGCTGACACCGAGTCAAATTCTAATGGTGACAAAGGAACATCTCAGATTTGAGATTTTAAGTACAGAAACAAGCAGTAATCGACGACTTGTTTAAGACCGCAATGAAAACGGGGAACAGGTGAAAGTCACTTTGGGCCAGATCTGGCGAATATGGGGGTTGTTCTAAAATCCAGCATTGTGGATAGCAGCCATAGAAACACAGCTCTTGTGAGCGGGAGCGTTGTCTTGGTGGAGCAGAACACGGCGTTTCAATTTTTCACACTTCCTTTGCTTTATAGCCTCACGAACTTTGATGAGTTTTGCGTAATAGTCTCCCGTTATTGTGTGACTATGTGGCAAATAATAAACAAGAAGAACACCCTCAGATTCTCAAAACACTGTTGCCATATTCTTTCCGGCCGACGAAGTCACACGGAACTTTCGTGGGGATGGGTAACCACGATGCCGTCATTCCATACTATGCTGTTTTGACTTTGGATGAAAGTGATGGACCAAAGGTTAATCTACAGTTACTAATCTCTCCAAAAATCCCTCCAAATCTGGGTCCATTAATCTCAAATTTCTCGCAGCACTGATGAACGGGCTAGCTACTGATCAGGTGACAACATTTTCGGAATCCATCCCGCACAGACTTTCTTCAGACCCAATTGCTCGTTAAAAATTTTCTAAACGATTACAAACTAAAATTCACATATCTCAGTAATATATTTAACCGTAATTTGCTGATCACTCAGACCCATATCATAGAGCAAATCCATATTCTTTTTGAGTGTGGTGGTTGACACGACTACCTTCCTAATTTGAAATCCCGGCACCAATTCTTAATTATGACGAAATAGAATCACCCAACACTTCGGACATGTCAAATTTCCTGCAATAATAAACCCTTCTTTAAAATGATATTTTTTACAGCCCTTGTCTCGAATTTTTCCATTTCAACAAAATCACCGGCATTACAGTAATATGATATGTATAACTTTATAAACATTCTTAATTTTCTGTTATACCCTCTGTCAATATAAAGTTTCTTGGTTTTAGATTAGGATCATTTTTATTGTTGCCTTTTGATTGGCAGACTTATCATCAATATCCATATGGGGGTTATTGTTGTTAATAGGCTGGACCCCAGTTCCACGGAATCCCTTGCTATATTTTCATGTGCTACTGATAACAACAGCTTATAAATTTGGTTTTGTTCACAATTCGAGTAACAGTTAAGAGAACACACCCACAAATACTTGTTGACAGTGAGTCTTATGCGCTGGTAGTTGTAATATGATCCTTTACATTTTTAACAACTTCTAAATCAACTAAATTTATGTATTGTGTGGTATATCTATCAAGAGCAAGCAGTACCTTGTTTTTGATTTGACCTCAAGGTTTTTTCAAAGAGATGGGATTTCTTGTATTGACTGTCTGAAATTCCACGCAATGTGATAAGCGTGTAATTTTCAGGGCTTGTAAAAATATGTTTCTTTGAAAAACTGAAATCTGTAACGTCTACATAGCTGTAGTGATACCACTTCAGAGTGCCGTTGTTATCTCTGGAAATGGCTTAACTCAATATTTTAGTATATAAGCGTGGCTCGAACAAGGGTAGCCAAGTTGTGAGCTACTCATCCCAGATTGGCTTAACACCCGCTTAGTTAAAATGGTATTTACGATAGATATTGTATTGTAAGTTGTTCTATAAACCTATTGATGTAAATAACCTTCAGCATAACTTTGAGTTTTATTTTAATTAAAATATCGGTTAAAATCTGCAAAGTTACTAATACGACTTAAAGGACCACTATGCAACATTATGGAGCTTATTTTTTTAACTAGATCGAAATCCAATTTTATAGTAGCGGACATTGTATTTTTCCAATTGAACCACATCATTTACTATTTCTTGCTGCACTTCGATAAAATCAGTTGTTAATCTTCCAACTGATTTAACTGAAATGTCTTAGTTAAGAAGTATATTCTTTGACTCATACTGCCTCTCTAAGGAAGTCAGGGCCGATTGCACAGCCTTAGACATACAATTTTTATAGTTTCTTTCTAATTCATGATTGTAAACTAAACAAATCCGTCCTGTTATAAGATAGATATACAAAGAATTCATACTTTATAGATACAGGAAACAGGAAACTAAAACTTTTCTATTTCCCGACAGTGTGAAGGGCTTTGGAAACTTGAATTAAAAAATTTTAATTTCATTATGCAAGTGAAAATGTTCTCTGGAGTAGAAGTGTTTACACTTCCCGTGCTTCGGAGTCCATGTGAAGCTCTAGGATTTCTATGTCTGGCACTCTAAACGCGCAACACAGCCGTAGGAGAAAAGATCGCTACGTCTTGTAAGAGATAAAACACTAGGAAATATGGAAAAAAAATTACAAGACTGGATTTATAGCCTAGGTACGATTGCGAGCTGCTACTTATTTCCTAAACTTAAAAGCAAAAATGTTTTGAAAACTGTTAATATGATTAATACATATATACAGAGTGGCTCATGGGAGAGTCCAAGTACTATTGTAAACAGTAGGCAACCCAAATTACATATGACAAGATACTGTAATATCTAAATCGATTGCATTATGAATCAGAGATGTCTGTTTAGTATACCTGACAGTTTACTGGTGTAAGTATAGCTCATTGTATTCGAATGCAGAAAAAACCGACTTGATCTTAATCTTCAGTGCATGTGGTAGAAATGCTTCGGCGGTTTCAAAATTATGATGTCAAAGAAATCCACACCTAAGGTGCCTCATTGATAAAAGTTTTGTAGAATAAAATGTTAAACATCTCAAATATACATTTCTGATTCATAGACGGTCAATAAAGATCTCGCAGTACCGTGTCGTACGTATTTGGGGTTGCCTAGTTTTCTAATGGTAGGCTCCTACTTTCTCGTATATCATCCGGTGCTTGTGAGAATCATTCACGATTATTTTGTTTTAAATGCAGTTTTGAAAATTTGACATGTAGACGGCTTTGTTAATTGTCATTTATAATATGAAAGTTGGGGTTAGAATTTATCATATCTAGCAGTAATTTTACTTGTAGGTCAAAAACTAATATATCTCGTTTAGCCAGGTTCAATGTTCAGATTTCAGAAGTATCAGCAGCGGTTCGGAATCTGCAATATATTACAACCAAAAAAACGTGTTGGGGTAGATAGTAGTCGTAGTTATTATAATAAATGGTGGATGGATTAAGAAAGTACGAAGTGTGTTCAATTGAAACCCACCTTTGCTTTATTAAAAATGTATTCAATAATTTAATTTCAAATAATTACCGTCACAGTTAGGGCACCTATCCCGTTGTTTTACTAACCGACGTATAACCTGCTCATAGAATTCTTGTGGCTGCTGATATTTGTACTTCTGCGGCAGACTCAAAATGCCGACCTTTCAACGCCTTTTTCAGTGATCCAAAAATATGGAAACCGCAAGGCGATAGATCGGGCTATACTGTGGATGCCCAAAAACCCCCTATGTATTTCATTGAAGATTTACTTTTACCACATTAGCAACATGAGGCCTAACACTGCCGTGCAGCAAAATGACCCCACGCTTTAAGTTTTCTTGGACGTTTCCATCATATTGCTTGATGAAGCTCGTTCAAAGTTTCATTATACAGACTTGCATTAACATTTACTCCAGGTCCCTTAAACTCAATCAACAAGGGTTGTTCATGTCCGAACAAAAATGTTAACATCACGTTGCCTGCAGAAGGTTGTGCTGTAAACTTCTTCGGTGGTGGTGGACTTGAATGTTTTCATTGCATCGACGATAACTTACTGGATAGCTTGTAGAAATGGCATCAAGTTTCGTCACCAGCAACTACTGACATAAGAAAGTCATCACCATTTTGCCTATAGTCTGTGAGATGTTGCAGAGATAAGCCCATTCACAAGTATTTTTTGTTCATAAGACAAGAGACGCCGAATCCATTGCGAACAAACTTTGCTGTAACCAAGATGACGAACAATAGCATGGACAGATCCTACATTCGCATTAACAATTTCTGAAATTTGTCTAATTGAAGTTCGACGATTTTCTCTAATAAGGCCTTCCACACATTCCATATTGTTTTCTGTTAATGCAGTACACCGTGCACCTGGTCGCGTCCATAGTCCCCTCTTTTCCATTCTTAAATTTTCGGCAACATTCCTTCACAGTTGGGTATGCAATACATGAATTTCCATACACTGCTTGCATTCGCGTATGAATCTGCAATGGCTGCACACCCTCAACGCATAAAAATTGTAGAACCGCACGCTGATTAAACTTGGACGGAGTTTCAACAACAAACGCAATTTCAAAATCGAGATTCAAACGCCACAAACTTATTAATATGTTGTTTGCAAACACTACTAACAGTAACAAACATCATTTGAATTATTGCATTTGTTTTCAAGGCTAAGTTGATCAAAGATGGGTTTCACTTAAACAAGCTTCATACTAGAGACTTTACTAATGTTGATTTAAGCTTGATCGATTTATTTTTATAAAATCTGTGGTACAGGTTTAGCTTACGAGACTGGATTATAGTATTTTTGGCATTTAAAAACAAAGTCTAGTAATTGTTTAAATTAGTAAAAGCTAAATCTGCAAACTACGTTTATTAAAGCAAGTAAGAAGGTGTGTTACTTGTGTTTTCTTTTAGATTCTGACCTCATTTTCAGGGTCATAAGCTCATGTTACAAATACGAATAATTTTAGCAACATATGTTGTCGGGCTGTTTTTATGAAACCAACGTACTTTTTTCTTGTAATTATTTTAACCTTAAAGATCGAGAGCATCCGGCAACATGTGTTATGTAACTTGCAGTTTTGATTTATGTACCTGACTAATCGCCTAAGGTGCGTCTCGAGCAAGGGTTTTCCAAAAAATTTCCTTAAATATGAGAGGCCATTTGTTCTTCCTTGTATAAGCGTGCGAGGTTAACCCGTAAGAACAACACGAATCCATTTGTCTTGCCCCGAATGACACAGTTACAAATCGCGGAAAGTTAAGCGCAGTAATTATATTAATGAACCATTTACCAAAGAAAAGAGACGTCGCGGTGTGGTAAAAGGAATGGTTGCCGAAGGATTAAATTTTAGCGAAACGCAGTGAAAGGAGTAAATGGGAATATGAGAAAGCTGCTTGGAATCAGTACTTAGCATGTTTATTTGCGAGCTTAAATATAAGTTTTTGCATTGATAATTCACTAATCATTATTAAAATATTATTTGCAGAAGGTATTTATTTGGGACGTAAAGAAAATGTTGTCTTTTACTGAAGTTGGTCGGGTATTTTCCTACGTCATATATGTCGCCTAATTGGAATTCTAAATTGGTACGCTTTTCTTCAATCTTGGTTGTTATGATATTGAAAATCTCCCAGCGAAGTATCATCTTGCAATTTAAACAGATGAAATTCTCGGTAATATAAATTATGTTTTGTGAACAGGAAATGTATGAAAGTAAAGGAAACGGCGAAATTACTCGTGAAAAGCGCAATCATGTATTTTATAAAAATGCAAATTGCTTGTTAAGAAACTTAATGCCTTTCTAATTTTAAAAGTTTTGTATTAAAATGTGGTATCGGTTTTTATAAAATATGCGAGAACGCTGGTTACAAGTTTGTTGAATGTGGTTTAAACTTTTCGGCTCGCTCTAATATTCTTAGCCAACTTTTCCTGCGATATATCGATTTAAGTGTACAAGGATATGGAATTTATTAGGTAATTTGAGGGATATTGGAGATGTCATAGATTTAGAGCGTTTTTAATCTTTAAAGTCTTGCAGTTTTCACCATCTGTGCCCTTTTTATTGGCCGGTTCGCGTGCTTTAAAACCTTATGGTATTTTTATCCCCGCTGACCTCTTTCAAATCGATTCCATCGAATCCGTGCAAATATACGATTGGAATGCCAGCATAACTGAAAATATTTCAATATTTTAATTCTAATAGCGGCTTCGATTACCTGTCTGAATTAAATAGAGGATTTTGAAATTGTATACTCCGAATGGATCTTACTAAGCTAAAAATGCATTCAACAAACTTTTAAAGAAATTAATATTTATAAACTACTCATGTGATTACGTTACAAGTTTATAATCTCATTTGAAATGTAAATATTTACTAGCGGAATTTTTAGTAGGATTGAGAAAATATCTGTGGCAGATTTTTAAAATCGAATCAATGTTGATTTTTATATTTTGTCGGATGTGTTGGTTTTGGATCTTCGACAATCTAAAAATGTGATTTTAAAAAATGTTGTATGTATTTGCAGAATTCAGGAGTTATTCGGCCAATTGTAATGGAATTTAGAATAACTAATTACTTACAACAAATATTGCTGCATCCTCTCAGTAAAATAACGAATATTGTCAGAACCGGAAATGGAAATTAGGTTTTCTGTTGAATAATAAATTTTCAGAATCATAGCGGGAACGTCTCAATTCAAGTATAATGATTTTTTCCAAACTCTTTATATTTTTTTATTAGCCCGCAACATCTCATTGTTGGGCAAGGGCCTCCCCCAGAAGGGGGTTGTGGATGTACTCTATAGGCTACAAATTAAAGCCGCTAGGATCCCACAAGGTTTGGCATTTAGGAATGTCAGGAATGTCACAACTTTCCTTACAATTTAGTAACTATTAAGTAACTTTTATGTAACTACAAATTGTAACGTTACTACAAATAGTCAACTAATAGTAAGGAAATTGTCAAGGAATGGTCAATGTATTGCAAGGAAGTAGTCACTTTGTAGTAACGAAATAGTAAAGAAATAGTCACTTTATAGAAAGGAAATAGTAAAGAAATCGTCACTTTGTAGTAAAGAAACAGTCACTTTATAGTACCGAAATAGTAAAGAAATCGTCAGTTTGTAGTAACGAAATAGTCACTTTATAGAAAGGAAACAGTAAAGAAATCGTTATCTTGCAGTAACAAAATTGTAAAGAAATAGTCAGTTTGTAGTAATGAAATAGTCACTTTATAGAAAGGAAATAGTAAAGAAATAGTCCACTTTATAGCACCAAATAGTCAATAAATTGTAATATACTAATATATAAAAAAAAATCGTTTGTTCTTTAAATTTTATTTATTAATCAACTTAACCTTATAAACTATATATAAAAATATGTTTTTTGCTTTATTTTTGGAACGGATTTTGTTGCGCAGCGTATCCACACCTTCATGTATGAAACCACAGCAGCTTCGATGGCGGCATGATGAATTTTTTTTGTGGCAGCTGAAAAAATATATATAACAATTAGAATTAATGCTATCACTTCACAAATGTGAACTATTCAAAAAGTAAGAAAGCATTTTGCTACAGCAGTAAATTCATGTTATTTTTTCATAATACGAAAAATTAATTATAAAATACTTACAGTAAATTATTCGTATACTTTTCATTTTCTGTAACTGTATCTTGCCATTTGCTCCCGTCAATCCCATCAGTCTTGCTCCATTATCGCTAAAGATCTTTATTAAAATCAGTTTAATGGCTTTTCCATGGTATCGCCGCCGACACAGCGTAAATGAGAAATCTGTAGTTATTAAAATATAATTATTAAAAAATCAATCTAATTAACAAAAACATATTAGAAAATGCTATTCGTTGAATCTTTTGTGCTTGTATGTAAATTTACAAAAATTTTGTTTCATAATAGAACAAATTTCATATCAAGAGCAGGGTATATATTTTATATGACTAGGTATATAATTTAAAACTGATGAATTAAGTACATTGACACTTTGAAAACCTCAGAAAATTACACTCTATATAAATAAATTTAAATTAACAACAAATAAGAAAATAACTTACCTGTACTGTAATAATTATTCGACTGCTTGACGCAAGAGTAAAAAGCTTCTCACAGCACAACTGCACAATAATAAATACTTTTTCTAAAACTCCTTGCAAAAGAAACAGTATTAACCCAGGTTAGAAAACCCCATTTCCTGTTGATAAGAAATACCGCCTCTTGGAGGGTTTACAGCTGACCAACTTATTAACAGTATGCAAGTATTTACCTAACTGCACTTAACTGTCTATCTTAAAAGAACTGGACGTTTGTATTTATTTTACACTTCTTCTTAGCTAAAATTCCTAGAAGATGCGTCATTGCTATTCGTAATGGCAATCGTTTATACCTTAGTTTTCTTTTCTGTAGGATTTCTTCCCTATTTTTTTCTGGACTTTTATCGGTGGCTTTTCGTTCTATGACATTTTATTCCTACAACCGGTACTTTTTTTAATGCTTATTTGCTTATATTTTCAAACATTTTCAAATGATATTATTTGGTTTTTCTTCTGCTTAAAAGGTCGCACTCAAATGATAATGTTAAGTGACTTCTTTGTAATTTATTTAATGATATCTACTTACTTCTTGTCTAACCTAACACTTGTATCTTCATAGTTACTTTTGTTAATATATGTTATATTATTCAGACTATCCCAACAAACTTAAATTATCTACAAATTATTACTCATAATAAATAAATAGACATGGTACTATTTTCTTACGGCATGACGCCAAAAGACAGTAGCAAGTCTGTTTTTTTTACTACAATAAGTAAGTTTATAGGTATATAACTATTTCTCGCTCGCTGCGCGTCAATTCATCGTAACGTTACTACCTGTAGTAACCAAATAGTTAAGAAATAGTAAGGTGACAGTTAGCAGTGATAAAATAGTAACGAAATTGTAACATCACTATTTGGCGCAAAAAGCAGTAATGTATCTATATTGTTACGGCATACCGCCAAAAAATAGTGGCATGTCTGTTTAGTTACTACAATGAGTAAGTTTATAGACACATGACTATTTCTTGCTCACGGAGCGTCAGCTTATTGTAACGTTACTATCTGTAGTAACTAAATGGTTAAGAAATAGTACGGTGACAGTTAGTAGTGAGAAAATAGTAAATAAATTGTCACATCACTATTTGACGCAAAAAAGCAGTAATGTTACTGTTGATTCCCTTAAATGTGTGGACTTGCAGGTACTTGACTATTTCCTGACGATTTAATGCAAATTTTACGTCACGTTACAACAAATGAGTGACATAATCGTCACTAAATAGTAAACTGACTATTAACAGCCGACGAAATTGTAAAGAAATAGTAACATTACAATCGAATCCTAAAGAAATAGTAAAAATATAGTAACATTGCTACAATTTGTAGTCAACTTTTGCTGTGTGGGATATTTTGAATACTTCGCCTTTACTGCCTTTTTAACCAAAATTTGGAAGCCCGATTGAGCGTATGTCTAGGTAAATTAAAAGCACTTGCTATAGTTTCTGCTGAACTTTCTAGCGTATAAAGTAGGGTCTGAAATGATAAACATTGGGGGTTTCCAAAAACAATTACGAAGCAAATATTTTTCGAATGGCATGGGGTAGGCCTAGCGTATCCAGTCGAGTCAGCTCCATGTCAGATGATGATGATGATGATGATGAACGGTTCTAAAACTTTTGTAGTGTGGTACAAGAACTTACAAAATCATTTTAAGGCATTAACTGACCTTTAAGGCGTTCATTTTTGATAATTGGGAATTTAAGACTCCTTACGCTGAAACAAGTAAATCTAGATTTACACATTATGTTATTTAATGGCCGTCAAGGGGTTACTAAAGTGACCTAAAATAGGCGTTTTATATTGTCACCGTAGCTACTTTAATAGGCGGCCTTTCTATTTGTGGTTTTTTTTTAACTTATAGACAATATATTCAAATTGGAACAACACCTCGCGGCAAACTGTATCAAGCAATCCAGACCAATATTCTGCAACACCCTCCACAGGGCAGCCAATCTATTGGCCCACAGACACGAACAAAACTCCAGACTTGTTTGACTTCTGCATCATAAAAGGTATATCGCTCAACTAGTTGAAGGTTGAATCCTGTCTGGACCTCCCGCCTGATCATTTACCACTCTTGGTCACATTGAATTCTCAAGTCTACATCAAAACAAAACCACCTACTTTAGTTAGCAAAAATACCAATTGGCATGTCTTTACAAATCTAACCTATCGACTAAATTTAAATATATCCCTAAAAACAGGCCAAGATGTGGATGAGGCAATCGAGCATCTAACAAAAAGCATTCAACACGCACCAACTACTGTCCTGAGTTTATCAAGGAGAAACTTGAATAAAAAAGAAAACTGCGAAAACCCTGGAAAATTACCCACGCCCCAAGCAAAATTGAAAGAACTGCTAAACGAACATAAAAACCTAGGCGTCAAAACATTTCCTGGAAAATCTGTCGGCTGCGCAATCCACTGAATACTCTCAAAAAATAGATCCACCCCCCAGAACAAATGATGGCTGGGCTAAAAGCGACGTAGTGAAAGCAAATAGATTCGCAGAATATCTCAGCAGTGTTTGCAAACCTTTTGGCAGAAACTCTCCCAGAAGAAGAAGCACCAATTTACCATTAACTTGATGCTCCATATCAAATTGACTTTCCAATTAAACCTCTTGAAATTGCCGAAATTAGGTCCATAATCTCAAATAACCTCAACCTCACCAACGCAACAGCGTATGACCTGGTAACAGGTAAAATCCTTAAGGAACTACCAGCAGAAGGAACGAAAATGCTCACCTTCATCTTCAACGCGATCCTAAGACTGGGTTACTTTCCGTCGCAATGGAAAATAGCCCAAATAATTCTTATACAAAAGGCACAAAAAGATTCGTCTGAAGCATGTACTTATCGGCCTATCAGCCTCCTGCTAGTTGTCTTAAAGTTATTCGAAAAACCCTTTTTGACCAGGATGAAACCTCTCGTGGATGAAAAACGTCTCATACCAGGGCACCAGGTTGGATTCCGCCACCAACATTCAACAATCAAACAGGTGCATCGCGTTGCCAAAAAAATCAAATCAGACCTTGAAAACAAAAGATAATGCTCTACAGCCTGCCTTGACGTCTCACAGGCCTTTGACAAGGTCTGGCATGATGGATTGATCTTCAAAATAAAGAACAGCCTACCCCCACGCGTTCTGTATAGTGCTGAAATCCTACCGACAGACACTTTTTGGTCAAGTATGGTGAAGCTCAAGCTCTAGTTCCAATATAATCTGGAGTTCCTCAGGGTAGCGTTCTTGGCCCTGTCCTTTACTTTATACATACAGTGGATTTGCCAACTACTAACAACACCGAAATCGCCACATTTGCAGATGGTATCGCTGTAATGGGCTTACATCAGGACTCAAGATTAGCCTCTAGATTTCTACAAACACAACTGAATAGTATTGAAAAATAGCTAAAACTCTGACGCATCAAAGTGAACAGCGCATAATCCACTCCCGTAACTTTCACCTTCAAGTAAGAAACGGGATGCTGAATAACAATCCCCTTCCACAAAAAGACGAAGTAAAATACTTGGGACTTCACCTGACCGTCGCTTTACATGGAACAAGCATATTTGGAATAACCGCCTCCAGCTAGGTCACATATACCGCAAGATGTACTGGATTATGGGCCGCAACTCTCAGCTAAAGTTGGAGAACAAGCTTCTCATATATAAAACTATAATTAAACTCGTTTGGACCTACGGGATACAACAGTGGGGATCAGCCAGTGATTCCAATATCATGAAGATTCAGCGTTTTCAATCCAAAACACTACGGAGTATCTACAATGCGCCTTGGTATATCCCAAACTACATCATCCACCGTAATCTACAAATAACCACTGTAAAAGAAGAAATCGCCTCCCTAAGCAGTCGCTATCAAGATCGTCTGTGAAACCATCCTCGACAAGTACCTTCTCACTTTTACCCGGGTTAAAAGGTTCTAGCGGTTTGATACACTAGATTTACCATAAAGCATAAATTGTCATACGTTTTATTCACTGCCTTAATAGGCAGATCGTAAAACCCATGGAGCCCAATAACAAAAAAATTGGAACAAAATGTAAATATTATCTATAAAAAATCATAAGAAATGATGATAACAAATTTGCCAAAGATAAAGAAGAAAAGTACGGTTTAATTAACCTATGTGTATGCTGTATGTGGACTTAATTCGGTGAAATATTTGCACCTTACAGCAAACTACCATCTATTAAGAACACAAAGCTGAAGAAGAAGAAGAAATATTTAATTTTTATAAAATCAGAACTCTGCAAGCAACTTGTTGTGTTGTATGTATATTATATGTATGGTTTCTTACATTAACTGCATTTTACTTTCTAGCGTACAGGTAGACGTCCCTAAGCACCAGGAAGGTTAGGGTAAAAAATAGAAAGGTTTGCCGGTGTTAAATGTTACATTTAATTTTTTTTTGTTTTTTTAGAGAATCGTGGAGTTGCCAAAGGCAACTCCAAGATTCCCATCCCTCGCAGCTTATCCCGGCTCAGCACATTTCGTGCTATTCACAGGTCTAACATGCCCCACCCTTGAAAAACCCCATGCCCCAGACACCACGAACACCCTGGGAAAGTGCAGTGCTCAGGATTCGAACCTGAGCGACTTTGGTAGAATAACTCCGAAGCCAAGCGCCGAGGCCATTACTCTACCGCGGTCCCCACATTTAATTTTGAACTACCAGAGCGGTTTAGGATTCCCTTAAATACGACGGCGACGTGAATAAAAATTTTCAAAATAAAATAGCTCTAAAAATACATCACAACCAAACGAGTATAAGGATTTTAATGACATTTTGCGACCTGACGACAGACTTACAGGTCTGCAGAAATGTTTAGTTGTTGGTAACCTTGTCCCCGACGCTTACTATTTTCGAATTTTCGAGATTTTTATATTTAGCGACATATAACATTCTCGTTCCAGCAGTAAAACTATATAACTTGCTCCAGATTCAGAATTTTATACAGATTCTAAAAATATTAAAATGTACAAGACGCTCTATTTGAAATGAAAAGCAGCGGTCATATCTGTCATATCAAAGTTCATTCTTTTATACCACTGAATTTGGAAAATATAGATTGCATATAAGGCAGGTGAAAGTAGTAGCGTTTTTCGACACTTTTCACTAGTAGAATTCACCGTATTCTTAGTTTAAGTACGATTTTTAATCGCTACTTGTAAGCCGCAGATCTTGAGAATCCCTGTAAAAGTCGGAATATGTGAAAGGATATGTACATATCCTTTCACATGCTTTAATAAACACTTTTACTGCAAGATCATAATATTATGTTGCATATTTAATCTGCCATGCAAGATAACGTCGTTCTCGATTTACAGACATAATTCCGTTGTATTATTTTGCAATAAATGTGAGCAGAAAATCTGCTAGGGTGACTACTGCTTCTAATTTAGCATTGTTTTTTTGAAATCTAAGAATATATGAATTAAATTTTAATAATAATAATAGCCACAATTTCAACAGCTTTTAAATTAGATGCTTGGATTTTTCCTGAGCTTTGTTGTTATGAACTCTGAAATGTTCTATTTTATTTTATTGCTTTCTCTGAATTGATCACGGCATACCCAATACATCACCAACTTCTGGTTTAAATCGACACTGTCAGTCATACATTATTCAAACAATAACCCTGTTTTGTTATCGCAGTTTATTCATTATTGCAAGTAGATTGCGTTATTATGGAAAAACAAAAGCTTCAATATATTAATTATATAAATGCCTATGTTTTTCTTATTTAATCGTAGTTGTATCTCTTATCGTTTCTGACAGTCAATTGCTGAGCTGTGAAATTGGAACACACTGTGTATGTTCTTAAGTATACAGAGAGAGTTTGAAATATGGAAAAGTCCAAACGCACATTTTTATTTATCGTATAGTTTTAGTAGTAGTTTTATAGTATTTTTATTTTCGATATCTTCTCTCTTATTAAATCCTGACAAGGACATTGAAATAAACTGACATTTGCCGGAGATTTGTTTTTAAACTTGGAATTGCTATACTCTCTGATGCGTTTATGTTTTGATATTTTTGACATATAAAAAAGCACTATTTCCTGGAAGTCCGGGCAAAGCCCCCTGCAGGGATTGCAGATTTATTTTCCAAATGCCCAGGCCTAAAATATCAAGATAATTTTCTAAGACGTCTTTCAATTTCAGAATTGGCGAACACACGCCCTCTCCATTATTGTCATGTATTTTACTTTGAGTTTTACTTTCCCGTAAGTGCATTTTCTGCTGATTTGTTAAAATTTTTTATCGAGTTTGTGTGGCCTTTACCGATTTTCTGTGGAAATGCGAAAAGTTTGTATGCGAACGAAAGTGGGAGAATGGGAAGGCTGTGTACATAGGCAGGTATGTTACCTGCATAGTAATGAAGTGTTTTGGCTCGTGAAAAAACAAACTGGGATAATGAATGTGAATGTATGAAAAGAGATCGAAAGGGAACAGGTGTTTTCAGACTCTTCATATTTTTTTTGGGGTATATACCAACAGGAGATCTTCATCAAACAGAGCCACTGTTTTTACAATTTAAATAAATATTTGCTTTGGATTATTTATTTTTGCTCGGTATCAAAGTATTAAAATGGAAATCCTACGTTTTTACTTGTTTATAGAATTAGCTTTAGCTTTCTTAGTGTTATTTATCATTATAAAAAAAATTATCAATTCGACCCACCACTGTGTTTTGAATAGAGAGAGCACTGCTGCATGCGCTCAAGTTAGAGCTTATTACGTCATATAAAATATCCTGAAATAAGCTATAGGTATGTACTTAGACTTTTTAGTTTATACAGGGTGGTCCATCCGTTGCTACTATCTTCCAAGCTGAGGTAGTGGAAATAATGCATGGTGCAAATGCAATTCTTGAACGACAGATCAAGAACCAACGTATTGGTATCTACAGTGACAGCAAAGCCGCTTTACTCGCCCTGGGTAGTTGTCAAATTACCTCAGGAGTGGTATTGCAGTGCCGTGAAGCTCTCGACGATATCTCAAAATATAATATCATTTCCCTTATATGGGTGAAAGGACATGACGGAAACTACGGTAATGAGGAGGCTGATGAGATTACGAGACTGGCCTCCGAACAACTTCTTTGGGGACCAGAACTCGTTGTTCTTTTATCCCCGAGGACATTAAGCTTCAAGCTATACCAAGAAACCCTAAAAAACTTCACACGAAGATGGGTAAACACTGAAAGTTGTCATGCAAAGGCTGCTATTTCTGCACCCTCGCCAAATATTGTGTGCCCGAAAGAACCTGCGATTAGTTATAGGTATCTTATCTGGACACTGCGCCTTAAATCAACATATGCACAGGATGGGACTGGCAGACAGTCCAAACTGTCGAGGATGTAACTCACCCTCCAAAATCTTACAATGACAAAATCTTACAATGACAATGTTGCAAGTGCTCTGTAGGACCATTGATGCGATGGCGTAACTCATCCATAGTAGCAACTTCGGTGGCAAATACCAGTGCGTTCATGTGCCCCATAAAAAAGTCCAGTGGCTTGGGATCGGGTCTATATGGGGGCCAAGGAATAAATCCACCCCGAACGATTCATCACGGAAATGTGGTGTCGTGGTAATCTCGTACAGCATGACTAAAATGCGCAGGACACCGTCATGGATAAACCACATGGTACGTCGCAAATCTAAAGGAATATCTTCTAGAGGTTCTGGCAGAACTTCTTATAAAAACAGCAAATAAGAATTGCCGTAATTCGAAAGACCTGATTAAGGTGTTGTTCACTATAGCAGCCCATAGATTCACACTAAAACGCTGCTGAGGGACTGTGGCGGGTGGCGCGTGGATATTCATCAACCCACATGTGGTAATTGTCTCTACTAGTATGGTTTAGAAGCCACTCGCAAAAATGCTGCCATAAAGGATAATGAGTAAGAGTGAGTCCGTGCACCTTTTGCAAATGTTAAGGGTGCAAACCATTTGTACTCAATGTGCTCCAAATGGATAATGGACCTGGAAAATTCAACTCGATGGGAAATTCGGCGTGTGGTTTTAGTAGCATTGCCATAACAACAACAACATAATCACGTGGTTTGTTCCTTATCGACAGCTGCGAAAATACTAGGCACCATAAAATGATGTTCCTTACAAGAAACTGCTATAATTTGCGAAGTTATCAAAATGTATAATATATTTTCTCTGAATTCCATTTTTATATATTTTTTTATATAATCTACTTCAAGGTTCGGGTCGAACGCCGTATTTTATGGCCATGCTGTTGCGGGCCGCGTGTTGGACACCACTGCTATAATTAGTATATTACCATTAATTAAAACCTTTCGTAAGTTGGTTTTGTGTAATAATCTTAATAACATACCTAGTAATAATTAATAATCATAATGTACTTACTTGTAAGAGAATTGTAAATGAGTATCTTTTGGGACATATCTCTAATTCCATATACAGGGAATTTTTCTTTTTAGTATACATTGCCTATGTATACTTTTAAAAAGAACGCGTCAATTACGCCTATTATGTAGGCATGTTGTGACCAAAATAATAAAATTAGAAAGACGTATTCTTTGTATTCGAACCATACAAACAATTGTTAGAAAATTTAAATCAGAGGGATGCGTAGTAAATTCCCATAAAATAAGATCTAAAAGAAATCTCGATTTAACCAAAGAAATGAAATTAAATATTTTATGCTACGTTGAAGTAATCATAATTAATAGTAAAAATAAAAAATAATAATTAAAAAAAGTTTGCGTTGGCCGGGAATGGAACCCGGATCAACTGCTTGGAAGCCAGCTATGCTGATCATTACACTACTTTGCCGCTGATGTATTTTTGTTGTACAAAGGAAGTACAATGTTCACGGACCTTACAGAAGCATCACCCTGTCATTTTTTGTATTTAACAAATAAGTCATCATTTGCGTCCTATATACAGGGTGAAATACTTATTTAATATAAACACTGCATCAACATAATCTTCATACTCAAATAATTCATAACTACACGTTTATTTCTGTTTTTTAGTTGTCGGTATAGTTGGTTGCCTACACAGTCGGCGTAATTAATGCGTTCTTTTGAAAAGTATACATAGGCAATGTATACTAAAAAGAAAAATTCCCTGTATATTTTCATAGAGACAAATACCTTAAAATTATTCTATTTATCTGGGGAATAGTATTGCTGATGACAAACACGTTTGTCTTTTTATTTGAAAAACCTATCTTATAACGCTCTTACATAATTATCATATAACGAGCAAGTACGTCTTTGTTTTCTATGCACTTCATATTCAAGATGCAATCTGCTGACGCGCCACTTGTTTGAAGAAACGGCGAAGTTTTGATGTTTGATCTACCCTTAACAATGTGTCTTAATTATGACGTATATCCTGATATTTAATTTTTTTTTGTTTTTTTTTAATATTTTGTTTTCTAGCTTTATTAAATAATCTGCGACTTTTAAAACGAGGGCAGCCTTTTAAGTTTTTACAAACGACCACTATTGAGATGTGTCATTACTATTTTCGTAAAATTTGACATTTGTTATTGTGAAAACGGTGGCAGAGTAGTTTGTTTACAGTGAACGTTTAAAGAAAGCAATTTTGTGAAAAAATGGAAATTTTACGTAAAGGTTTTCGTTGGATGATTTTTTACGATTTTGGTAAAGGCCTAGCTCAACAACAATGCATAGAATCGCTTCGTTCAACTTTTGGTAATGAAGCACCATCAGAAAAGATTGTTTACAATTAGTTTGTGGAATTTCGTAATGGTCGTGCGTCCGTCAGTGATGAATTTCGTGAAGGTCGGCCAAAATCGGTTGTTATTCCAAAAAGCATCGATGCTTTGCGCAACATGATTGAAGAAGATCAGCATGTGACTTACAGTGAGATAGAGGCATCCTTAGGCATATCGAAGACTGCAGTACATTCGATTTTGCATGAATATTTAGCTGTGAAAACGATCCATTCCCGATGGATTCCGCATAATTTGACCGAAGCTCAAAAAAGGCTCGTGTTAATTGGTGTAAGGAAATGCTCAAACAATTGAACCAAGGAATTGCAAAATCCGTATACAACATCGTAACAGTTGACGAAACTTGGATATATTCGTATAAACCGGAAACTAAGCAGAAATCCATTGTTTGGGCGTTCCAAGATAAACCGAATACCACAAAAATTGTTCGTTCACGAAGCACTTCCAAGAAAATGTTCGCTTGTTTTTTCGGTTGTACTGTACATGCCACAACCATTCCTTAGAGGATCGGAGAACAGTTAACGCTGAATGGTATACAACAATTTGTTTGCCAGAAGTCATCGACGAAATCAGGAAAAACAACCGAAAACGTCGCATCATTCTTCATCATGGCAATGCCAGCTCTTATACAGCACATCAAACAACTGATTATTTGAAGGAGAAAAACATCGAACTAATGTCTCATTGTCCGTATTCACCTGATTTATTTTTATTTATTTAACGGCTTCCTTGTGTTCCCGCAATGCAACAAAAAATGCGTGGAAAGCGATTTTCACCACCTCAAGAAGCTGTTGAAGCCTTCAAAACCCATGTTTTTGAGATACCAAATTCAGAGTGAAAAAAATGTTTCTTCTTTCCTAGTTTTTGTAAAAACTTAAAAAGCTGCCCTCGTAAATGGATAACAATTTTTGAGCATTATGAGATAATTTTTAATAACCGTAACTATGTTTTTACATTTTCATCAGTTGTTTAAACAAATACTTGTCGAATTAACTGTCAAATGTATTCAATTTGAATTTAAAACCCAAGTTACTACCATAGTTTTTAACAAATGTCCATTAATTGATTGCACTTTTACTTGCTATAACGTTCTTATAATTGATTCTTGTGCAAAGTTTATAAGGAAGAGAACTTTATTTTGGTTCCCTCTAGTCGCATACCCAGTCTTCTCAGTTCGTTATGGAACACCCTGTATACTTTTTTGTTCTAAGCAGTTTTTCTTTGGTTAAATTTTAATAACGTAGTTACCACAAAAACAAGTTATTTTAATGAATCCAGTTTTGAAAGAAAATGTATTAATTTTAAAGTATTACTGCATTAATTACGCTAGCACGAAAAATGTTTTTAAAATATTCAACAGTTTTCATAGGTTGTACGAACTAAATGCAAATTAACATTTGAAAGTCAAACCTTTTTGAGGGTGTGTGTTTACATTTTTAACAGATTACATTATTTATGATTTAACATTATGCTGTAACTGACATTTACTGTTGGTGTAACCGCAAAGCAACATGACTAATTCTAGGATGATACATTCGCGACTACAAGGAGTGATATTTCATTAAATTACTGATTAATCTCTAAGTACACTGATGTCAGCCGCGCAAATAAACAGCTGTGGTTAACCAAACCCAAAAATATTTATTTGCACTTTATTCCTGTAAAGAGATCATTAATTCCCAGTACATTGATATGATATTGTGGTATATTCTCTTATCAACATACTCGTTAATTCTGGATCGAGTTTCATGCTATTGCAATGCTTAATTTTGAAACGTTTTCCAAGAGTGTGGTCAAAATATAATGCTTATGCATTTGCTGTTTAATGATTCTTAAAGTTTATTATTGTGTGCGCAAATATCTTGGCAAAGTGGTTACCCAAGCGTTTCCATTATCTCCTCAGAAATTTAAAATTAGCTGCCTATTCACAGAACTTAATTTGCGGTGGGCCGTTTTATGCAGCAATTAAATTTTGTTCAAAAGGCGTAAGCACGTCTACCAATTATCTGATAGTGGAACATAAAGTAGAAGAAAAAAAAAAGGTAATAGATATCGTGTGTTATGTTGACGCATAATACGGAAATTTAGCGCCCTGTACCAACATTCAATGATGGTTTAATTAATTTAATATTTTGTCACATTTTACACTATGTAGTTTGATCGCAAATAAGCACTTATTACTATGCAGTCTGATCTCCACAAGAAAATGAATAATTATCTTTTGTAATTTCCCAATCAAGGTCTAGAATTTGCTCAAAATATAACTATCAATTCCTTTTTTCCTTTGGCAAACGCATCAAATTCATAATTTGTGTTCCACCAAACAATTGAACCAAACATTTGCCCTGAACTTTCCCAGATTGTACATTATTTTATGATAGCATATTTGTATCAGAGTTCTAAGGTTCCACTAGGAGTGTGCGTATTAGTCAATGAATAATTGATATTCGGAGTTTCGATAATTTCAATCTTTGTTTGCTACTATATTTGCTACGAATTGGTTACCCATTTTCGTAGTTCAGTAGGTCTCTGTATAATGTATGGGTATATCATAATTATGTAAAATACGTAAATGGAAAAAATACTATTTTCTCAAATACAGGTTATGGGTGAAAGATTAATGCTAGAAGAAAGAAAACCCTGATGGGACTGTTTTGTTCTCCAGCCATAGTCGCTAAGAAGTTTGAAGAACGATTTTAACTGTTGCGGATAAGTACAAAGCTAATGCTGGACGTCCCAGAACAGGTAGAAGCGAAATGAACGTTGCTGTTGTTCAGCAATCCCTTCTAAATACAAAAACGCGCATTTATTAGGAGGGATGGAAGAGGTGGACCTTTTTGATGGTCTTCCTACTCCCCTGATCTAACGCCCTGTGGTTTCTGGTTATGGTGTATGGTGCAAAAGAGAGTGTACAGCACGAAAGTAGGGAGTATCAATTAATCCAAGGAAAGAATATATAATGTAGTCATCTATTCTCACAGAATTAATATTGTGACTGGGCGTTAGATACTACTTTTGCTCGTTCCAATTGTGTGTTGATAACAATGGACAACAGGTTAAGAACTAACATTAAATACTATTCCACATATAACACAAGTTTTTGAGTTAAATGTTTTTTCCAGTTAAATTATGATATACCCAGTAGATTAATTGACCATATGATACTTTTTTTAAATAAGCGATAAGTCAATTGTTTGATCGTTTAAGTTAATCAACTATCCGATTAATGGAATGACAGATTACATAGATTAAAAAAGACAAGAAAAGCAAAAAGGCACAAAAAGAAGCAAAATGACACAAAAGAAGCAAACCCGGTGTTAAACCCAAAACATATAACTTCAAGTACTACAGAAGAAATTTACTTGCAAAAGTATAACTAGGTACATGTACAATTAGGCAAAAAAATTGGAAACTCCTCAAAAAGGTGAAGAAAACAAATTTTGCATTTTCTAAATGTACATGCTTTAAAACGGGTTCAAATGGGGTCTGCCTTCAATTTCTCCATTTAGAAAAACGGCTTTGCTTAACTATTTTGTCTTTAGTAATAACCTTTTGGAAAAACAAACGATTAGATTCGTTTAAGTTTTTTTACAGTTAATAGCATGCATCCGTTAGCGAACCGAGTTGTAGTTAAGGCAAAACGCTTAGATACCTATGGATTAAATACAAAATTTTCAAAAAACTATGGGGTGCTTAGTTTTAAAGCTAGAGAGTTCAGCAAACAATTGTTCGACATCAGTTAAAGGGCCATATAACCTTACAATTTAGTATTCTGCAAAAGGGCATACTACTAAAAAATATTTTTATATTGTTTTTACATCGGCATTTTTCAAAAGTTTACTGTTTCCTTAAATTGAGGACACTTGTTTATATTTCGAATTTGGTTTGTTAGCAATGGAGTTTCTATGAAAATGGAAATTCACTTCAAAGTGTAAGAAAGTGTTTTGCTAGTGAATGGAAGTAGTGGAGCTATCGGCTTCATGCTGATAAACTATCTACCACAGCTAAATGTTATACTGCCAGTATCGTTAATTCAAGGCCAAGGACAGTCACACACTTCGCTTAATTTATGTGCTGTAGGTATGCAACCAAACTTACTATTAACTTATATAAACTATCACTGTGATTTAAAAACTTTACCACTGAGGAAATGGGAGTAGACATAAGACACCCAAATAAAAATAAAGCTCTAGGATATGACCGTATTACAGGCAAAAACCTCTCTCAATCACTAAATCGTTCAGCCTAGATTTGCTAATATTACACTTATATTAAAACTAGGAAAACCATCTAGAGAAGTGAAGAACTGCTTAACAGATTCGAGAAAAGCGATGAGGGTAATATACGGGTCGGTGTTGGACGATGACCTAAATGCATGGAGGCCAAGAATGAACCATGAAATAAAGGAATTAAATGATGATCAAGACGTAGTAGGTTGGGTGAAGACACAAAGGATCAGATCGATGGGACATTTGTGGAGAATGCCTGAAACAAGAGCAGCGAGACGAACCTTTATTAATAGCCCAGAAGGGCAACGCCCAAGACGAAAGACATGTAAAAATGACCTAAAGGAACTACAAATAAGAAATTGGTCTACCCTAGCAGAAACCAGAGACAGATGGAAGGCAGTTGTGAAAAAAGCAAAAGTTCTCTAAGCACCATAATGCTGTGTGTGTGTGTGTGTGTGTGTGTATTCAATTCAATACTCCGACTAGATCATTCAGCCTATATTTTCCAATATTATACTAATATTAAAACTAGGAAAACCATCTGCATAAGTAACATAGAATATATCAATAAGTATTTTATTGGGGATGTCCAAATTGCTGGAAAAATGTCTCTTAGAGTTTAAATGCATTCTTTAGATGATTTCCTACCAAATTATCAGTTTGGATTTAGGCACAAGCGCTTAGCCACTAAGCTATATCATCGGGTGGTTAATGAAATATAAGGCCTTCAAAACCAAGAAATTCTATTCTACTATTTGCAGATTTCAAACAAACTTTTGATAAGACTTCTTCTTAAAATTTAATATTTTTTCATAGCTGCACGGCGTAGGTTGCCGATCCTGTTGCGGTATCCATACTCTTTGTTGGCCGGCCCTGATTGCTTCTGCTTTGGTTTATATTGTTGGGTTTGTGCTGGAAGCATACTTTTAAAATGAAAATGCCGTACTACTGCTATCACCTATTGTACCATATTTACTATGTTGTTATATTCAAACGAAACGCGGAGAGGAATTGTCGGAAATATATACCATCATTTCAGGAGTTCCCCAGGGAAGTGTGCCGGGGCCCTTACTGTACCTAACTTATACATGAGACCTGCGCACTTCACCATATATCAAATTAGGAACCTTTCTAGATGATAGAACCATCTTAGCAATCCACGAAAATACTGAACATGCTTCACAGAAAGTTCGTGACCATACACTTCTGCTATAGGAGTGATTAGCAAAGAGGTAATACAAGTCAATGAGATCAAGTTAGTGCATGTAACATTTCATAACGTATCATTTCATATCATAGGATGCGTAGATCTTCATCTTTATACCAAAAGTAACGTGGACAACTCAAATACATATTTAGAAGAGGAAGATATTAGAAGGAAGTGTGTAAGTAAACTATTGATCTATAAAACAGTTATTAAATCTATTTGGACATACGGCTTGGAAATATGTGAATGCTGTAGCATGTTGAACATGAACATAATTTAGAGATTGCATTCCAAAGTTCTACGAGTGGTAATCCATGCGAAATGGTATATAACAAACACTTCATACTGATTTGAAAACTTCGACTTGAAGCTTATTTTAATCCATCCGCTGAAGTTTGGCTTTAAGGAGAGGCACACACAAGACTGAGGAAGAAATAATAACCTTGTGAGTTAATCACAATCAAATGAAATTCCCATGATAACGTCAATGTGCCTAATCCCGACACATCCACGGACATCAGCTAATAAAGAACATTTTTGATTTTCACCAAAACTGAAGATTTTGTTCTTGAAAATCAGGACAGTAAAATTTAGGGAAGGCCTCAGAAATATTCTATGCAGAAAACAGATTCGTAGGTCATTTAAACTTCTACGATTTTTCAAAAGTTTGGACGCACGATATCACTGATGATTACATTATTTACGTTTAATATATTTACAACAGAAACTAGTAGTACGTAAACCCAATTCAAACTTATTTATTATTAACAATATCACCACCACTTTCAAATGTTATTAGCATATTTATACCTTTAGTAAGTTTCCCAGGTGCAGTATCTATAGATCCACATTTTATTAGGTATCGTCTTAAAACTTTAAGAGAACTGTATGTTTGTTTACCTGGTTTTCGTATACTACAGGGAAAGCTGTTTTGAGCTAACGAATTATTTTAGTTTAAAAACTATAAAATCTACTGCTAACCTAAGACAATATGTAGGATTTTTTGGAATTTTCAATGTTCATCTGTGGGTTGAGAGGAATAGAAGCCGGTAGCTTTCTTAAAGTAAATTATATACTATTCCAATCTGGGTCAAAAATATGTTCATCTATTTTAAACTAATTGACACTTTAGATATACGATATTCTCTTGGGGACTGTTTCTTCAATGTATTTAAGAATTCAACTGTAAAGTAATTTAGCTAAAAGCAAACAATAAATTGACAAAGCTCTACTTAATAACAACGTGTACCGGCTTATGACATTATATTGCGACATCTTGGTTATAATTTTTATTATGTCTAACTTATTCAAAACTTTTTCCGTAAAATAAGCCCGAGGCAATGACGCAATAGCACATTAAATATATATTTTATTTTCCTCCAGTCTAAATTTTTTTAATTGGTTTAATAACTTGGTAAGATTTTGTTGTTGCCTAAGGAGATTCTTTTAGATTGTCAGATGACTGTGAATCACTTTCGGAGCACTCAGATACAGATGAGAATTAAATTCTGTACTGAAATTAAGCTTGGTGTGTTCATTCAATCACTGCGACAGAACCAGGAAGAAATACCTCATGTCTACATAGGGTGATCAAATAATGGCGCATAAACTTGGTAGTACATTGCTACCATATTTTTCCATCTCAGTGACTTCAAGAACTAACCCTCAATGCTTTTTTTACCAGAGGTTTTCAACAATGCATAGCCAGGTTTATACATTCAGTTTGTATCCGCAACTAACTGTAGTAACGTAACATTTTGTTAATTGTTTGTTCTCAAGTAATATGTATCTGTTCTTGTTTTTTACGATAGGGATAGTTAATTCAGTATCATCAATAATTTTAGATATAAGTTGAGGAATACAAAAATGTATCTTTACTTGGCCTCTACAGTTTATAATATTTTCTACAATTACTTATTACTGAAAACTTATGATTAGCAGCTATTACAATTCTCATATAAGTTTCTTAAAGTCGTACAAACGTGGCAAAGGGAGCATTTCAAGTGCTAGACAAATCTACTTTACAAGTTGTTTCAAAAAGATTAATCATTGGTGATGCATAAGTTGCCTTAAACTGTCTAGCTATCATTTAGTCGGAGTTTTTGTGCCATATTTGTAAAACCATAAGTATTCTATGTAAATAATGAAATGCATGAAACGACGTCCTGATACTTTTATCAATACAAGTATCAACTACTGTACAATTTCCTCGACATAGATGTGTTTAATGCGTAAAAGACATTTTTTAATTTTATGTGGCCATAGTTTCAAGAATTTCTGTATTTAGACTGAATATTGTTATTTGTAGATATGGCACAACAACTTCAACGTAGTAATAGGTTGTCTCCATATGTAAGGTGTATCTAATTATTAAACATCTTGGAAGTAGATGTATAGAATCCGACCAGGTTTATATTCGCTTTCTTTGTATTCTAAAAAAATTATGAAACTCATACGAAGATCATAGCTAGTGGATTAGATGTATATTGTTGTAAATAGCTGTAGCTACTGAAGTATATTTGTAAACTATTGCATAATTATAATCATTATAAACTGTACAGTTTAAGTAATGGCATAGCATTTTGTGTTTCACGTCTTACCTTCATCGAAAATTCTGTTGGTTATTCTGAATAAATCCGCCGTACTTAGAGTCACCAGATTAAGGAAGCAACGCTTAGATAGGTACATTCGTATTCCTATTTTTGGTCTTATTCAATAGCGGAAAATGAAAAAAAATTTATTTCTTGAGCAAGTGATCCAGGTTCTACTTTAGGTACCATCGAACATGGTCAGTGTTTTTTTGATCAGTGAAAATACCTAAACGGCCTCTTTAGTCATATGGGAAGTAAAATTATAGGACCCTTGTATAATAGGGATCTCGATGGGAAGTGCGAATACGCGCTGTCAGTCGAGTCGAGTGAAATGCGGTCCATTTGGTCGCGTGATCGAATTCTGGCTGAGGCGACCGGATTTCACTTAGTTAAGTTTAGGGTGCATGTTGCACGAATGGCTAGTATGTAAGGGGCGTCGCGCCCCCTGAAGTAGTGCGATAGTGGCCCCCTGAAGTAGTGCGATAGTGGTTCCAGGGGGGAACGGTGGTATGAATGAATGAAAAAAAGGACCCTTGCATAAGTACATAAAAAAACACCTCTTTCTGGATAGCAAACAGAGGTAGGCACAGTTTTAAAATAACTAACTAATCAAATCAAGTCCCTGTTTTATGTCAAGTACCTAGATATATTTATCCTCATTAAACAACTGCTAGCTTTAGCCACATATACGTAGACTCTGTAATTGTTTAATATCTCCCCCTTAAAAAAGACTAAACATGGCGGAATACGCTATTCTAAAAGGCTTTGTTTTGATGATCAAGTGGCTTTAGCCGTACTAATCGACTAAAAGATAATGTGATTTTGTCCGGGGTTAGCTTATGTACCTCTGCTAAGTGCCAGGAGTATCTATCGATCTGATATTTTTCTCAAACCACCCTCGTCTTCCTGGAGTTTATTTTTTTTATGAGTTAAATTCAACGTGAGTTTGTCATCCGTATACGTTAGAAAAAATAGCTTTTGATACCTGCAGGTCTCAAAAGTGCTTATCCATCAACATCTTCATCAATTTGCGGAACGAAAGCTTAGTTAAATGTTATTTATTGGAATCTGAAAGAGATTTGAAGGGTCTACAAGTTATAAGTTGCTGTGGTAAAATTTTTCATTTTTATTACAAAATTGCTGTAGATTGGATAGATAATTAAAATCTGGATTAGTCCAATTTTTTGAAAAATTCTTCTAGATCTGATTTTGTAGCAATAGTGCGAGTATTTAATTTTATGTTACTTCCTGACGGGTAGTCGAAAAAAGGTTAAGTAGGCGCGTGTTCATAACCTCACTTGACAGTAGTTATAATAAAATAAGATTATAACACGAAATAATTTAATGTAACAGATGCTGAAAGTATCCACCACCTTCTACAGAATATTTTAAAATTCTGTATGTAACGGCTTTTAATCTTATTCCTCTATATATAGGCCAATTGCGTGTTAGTTACGCACAATTAAGAGGTTCTGTGAGCCCCGTTTCTACGTATGCTGAGCAGGAGGCTAGCGTAACTCGCCGAACAGAGAAGAGAAATACCTCTATTGGTTTACGGTTTTCAAATATGTTCATATGACAACCGGGACCGACGGCTTTACGTAGCTTCCGAAACACGACCAACTGTGTATGTCATTGTATTGGTTCATCTATCCAGGTACTGACCGGCGCGCATTGTTCTGTACTACGAATATGGTTTCACAAGCGTCCACAGTGCTCCGCTATGCAACCGACTCTGGTCTATGATTACTTTTAATACATTTTAGAAAATGTTAATCTATAAAAATATAAGTGCATATTATTATGTGTTATTGTGTAATTCGGTCTTATAGAAATCTGCATTCTATTTTAGTCCTATCAGCTTCGACAGGCTTCACAGTACCTTTAAGTGGTTGCCCACTATTCTTGTTACTCATAACGCTTCCTGTCTCAAGCAAGCATTTTATAGGTCGATTTGGAATGTCTCTGTATGGTTTATACAACAATGCGTCCTCCAGTTCTAGTACTGACCAGCGCGAATTGTGCTGCACTACGATTTGGCCGTTTGACCGGCGTCTTCAGTGCTCCGCTATGCAATCGAATCTGGTCAACGACTACTTTTAATACATTTTAGAAAATGTTCATCTATAAAAATACAACTGCATATTATTATGTGATATTGAGTAATGCGATATTATAAAAATCTGCATTCTGTTGTATTCCTATCAGCTTCGACAGATTTCGCAGTATCTTTAAGTGGTCGTCCACTATTCTTGTTACTTATAACGCTTCTTGTCTCGAGAAATGATTTGATGACGATTTGGAATTTATTTGTATGGTTTATACAACAATGCACCAACCCATTGTAGTACTGACTAGCGCGAACTGTGCTGCGCTACGAATACCGTTTGACCGGCGTCCTCAGTGCTATGCAACCGACTCTTGCTGACGACTGCTTTTAATACAATTTATAAAATGTAAATTTATAAAAATACAACTGCATATTGTCATGCATCATTGTGTAAATCGTTTGTATAGAAACCTGCAGTCTATTATTTTTCCAACAACGTCGATTGCTTTTGCTTCACCTTCTAGTGGTTGTTCACTACTCTTCTTACTGGTAACACTTCTTGTCTCAGGAAATCATTATACAGGTCCATTCAAACTTTCTTTGTATTGGTTACAATCAGTGGAGGCATCTGGGAGTTTGGCATAATATTTTCAAGGTAGGTTGTTCCTAAATATCTCCAAATCACATCTTGATTAACATGCGTGAGAATCACTCTATTACAAATACTTTCTTATTCAAAAGTACACACTAGTTTGCTACAAAAATTAAGAAAATTACGCCTGAAAAGTGTTTTGGTGTAGAAAAATCACAATTAACAAAGGAGTCATATGGAATAATAATTATATTCTGCAAATGTAAGATCTGGCAATTAGCTGTTAAGCAACTGAGCAATCTGCAATTGTAAGTGCAAATGTTGATCCCCCCAACTAGCAATTTTAGTAATTCATTTAATTACAATACCATGAAAAAATTAAAATTAGAAACATAATATTTGGGCACGCATAACATTCTTTAATAGGAAAATTATTTGATCGTGTTTCAAAATTCGGCTCTAATGAAATTTTGGATTCCCAGAACTTCCTAAATTTCATAAATGATCCTTTGTGTAATGAATAATTTCCTAACTTGAAAAATCGTTTCCGCTTTAATATTGCTTGTAATATGAATGATCGAATCTGAATTTAATTCGAAACAAATTCACAAAGCAGAAGAGCAGAATGGTGGCTGTCAGTCTTTTACCACCACTGGGGTTCCGATTGCTTTCATGTGTTCATGAATTATCAGATATTAATCCCGTGTTTAAGCGTATGCTGGGGTGAAGGAGTGACGGATTATCAGGATACAGACCACATCCGGGACTGAGATTTTCAGCAGGTGTGAAGGAATCTAATTTCCTATCACACGTCGTGCTTGTATCCTGTATATTGTGTTTACATTTTCAATTTATACGTAATTATTTTAATTCGACTGCAGTATGCTGTTACACATTTTTAAAGGGACTAAATTAAAGTGTGATAATCATCTATTTCTGCTTTAATTCGAGCATTTTTTCAGCAACCCTTCCTCAAATTAATTCCGGGTCTATGTAAATGGAAAAGTTTGCAGAAGACCCGTATTTTAAGTACACAGCCATGTTAAAAAAAAGAGTATAATATGATTCGACTCACTTTTTCAGGGGTGGTGATTTGCCCTTCCCACATGTAAAAGATGAAGCACTGCTTCAGGGCACGGATTCCATTAAACCCGGGGCGGCTGTGACAAATTTCAGATACATGTAATTAAATGGAACAATTTTACTGAAGCCCCGAGAGAGGACTCGTTTATCCCGCTTAGCTTAACGCGTGCAATCTCTGGTGTGATAGTGCGTATTGGAAGTAAGACTTTAAAGCAGAACTTTAATTTTAGCAAAGAGCAAGTTAATCCTCGTAAATACCTTTTTAAATGGGATCACTAGTATAGTAAATTAAATGGTTCGAAGCTTTCCTGTTCGTTAACTGCAATGATTTTTTTTATATGATTAAGAAAAAAACAATCAACCCTGAATTAGTACTTACTTGCTCTTAGCTTTAAGTAAGAATTAATTTCATCAAAACGAAACATACCCGCTGGAGTACCACAAGAGTCCATACTAGGACCTATCCTATTTAATGTCTTCGTTCATTGCAGAATTAACAAGTATACAGATCTCATTGAATGATAATATTAGTTTAGTAGATAATGAGCTGAAAATGGTGCTGTAACCGGAATATAAATAGAAACTTAATTAAATGCTACACCAAGTTCTTTACGTTAAAGCATCCTTCAAACCAGCCAAATTTGAAAATCAATAACCAAACTATTGAATGGAATCCAACTGATAGCGCCTTACAGTACCTAGAGCTTTATTTCATATTATATAAATAGGAAACTAATCGTGTGTCATACTAGACGTATGATGCTCTTCCCCATAATCAACAGGAAATCATTATTAAAACTTCAGTGTGCATTCATAAATCTATATTCAGACCAATTCTGATGGTCGCTTGTGCACAATCTGGGGGGGGGGGACACAATTAAATAAATTGCAAACCTTGCAGAATAAGATCGTAAGGATGGTTTCTAATGTTCCGTGGTTATTCGAAATAGCAAAATACCTAGAGAATTAGCTATGCCAGCCTCGAGCAACACATTTCGCAAGTCTCCAAGAGATACTTCAGAAAACTTTATGATTTTCCCAGCGTAGACATCCACACTATGGGGGAAAAGCTATCCTACCTCAGAATTTCTATATTTCAAGCTCAAGATTAAAGCCTTGTAAAGCGAACAGTGAACGAAGGTACTCTATACAATATACAAATAATTAATCAAAACTGGTACTCGTTGAGATGAACTCTCTTAGTGAAATTATTTTTATTTTAGCTCTATTAGTACTTGGACTAACTATCTCCCAAAGTCATTATTCGATCATGAAACTCCGATTCCACAGGATCTGAGAAATAATCTTCATCTGCTTCTTTGATTTCACCATTTGTGGAATATTCCTTTTCACCGAGGAACTAAATGAGGTGAATAATATGGGGTGTCACAATTAGCCCTTCAGTTCGTTAAATTTTGCGATAGAAGCTACGCCTGTATGGGAAGTCATCTTGATGAAAATTGATTTAATTCTTCGTGCATCCTGGTCTTATTTAATGAATAGTTTGTCCAACGGATCCAAAAGGTTAGCGTAGTACTCTATCGTTACTGTTGATCGCTTTAAAAGATAATCTTCTTTTTAATCTTATTCCTTTTACCTTTCGGTGTTGGGTTCATTTCGCTTCGGGATTTTGGCTTTTTCGCTTTCAACCACCACGCGCTTCTACAGTTTATGTCAAACCCCTTTTCACATTAATTATTTTTTCACTCGTACCATCTATACTGAAGGGGGCTTCCAAGCTCTCTAACGACTGTCCTAGTGGTAGTATGACATCCGGGACCAACTGTTGACCTGCCCGCTGCTAGCACGAGGCGCCATGTTGACACAGCCTTGGGACTCCCATCCAAGTATTGACCGGAGAGAGCTATACGTAACTATCCTGATCGTATGTGAATGATTATCCCAGCTGTGCAACACGAGACCTGGATATATCGCAAATAGTCATCTTGCGATAGAAAAGACACTTGTATGGGAATTGGTTTTGATGCGAATTTATTGAATCCTTCGTTTATCGTGGTTTTAATTAATGAATATTAATGAATATCCCTTCCTTCTTCTTCTTGAAGTGCTTTATCTCTTGCGAGACGTAGCGATCTTGTCTCCTATGCCTATGTTGTGCGTTTAAAGTACCACAGACATATAGGACCTACAGCTTAACGTGGGCTCCGTACCACGGGAAGTGTAAACACTTCTACTCCAGAGAAGATTTACTAGGCAGAATACCTCGCTGGTTTGCCATTGCCGTGCGAGGGAGGACGGCCGTTAAAAATCCGATGTACCGGTACTGGGAATTGAACCCAGGACCTTCGGTGTAGAAGTCAAACGCGCTAACCTCTAGCACTGTAGCATACCAAAATTCGATGCCATCATCTTTCCAGTAGACTTTACAGACATTGTCTTTTTTGATGGAGGAGAATGCACAGAGTTTTTTAACGATCCATAGAGTCTTAAGAAGTTTGCATTTTGATTCTGATCAATTATGATTATTGCTTTTTGATGCGTCATTTTTCAGTTGAAATATCAAATGCACGTTTGTCTAAGATGCGTACAGCCTTAGAAGTTTTAGAATCCCTTAAGCGATTTTCCAAAACTATTAGAAAGATTTTTGAATGATTTCTGGTGGCATTGGTAGACTTTTTGGATGTTCACTGGGCGGGTTGTTTTCAAGCTATTTAACAGAATGACTTGTTACAGTTGTTCATATTATAAAAAAAACGGTTCCTTAACATTAATAAGGTGGTAAACTAACGGAAAATATCCCAATGAATACCGGAATCAGACAAGGTGATAGTTTAAGTCCAATAGTATTTAATCTAGTGATGAACAAGATCATAGAAAGTGTGAAGCTAATGGAAGGATATAAACAAAGCAACCACAACCTGAACATAGTATGTTATGCAGATGATGCGGTCCTTATAGCTAACAACGAAGACAATCTACAAAGAATCCTGCATAAATTCAATACCACGGCTGAGGAATACAACATGGTCATCTCATTTGAAAAAACGAAATGTCTAACAGCCTCTAAAGAACCACTAAGATGTAAGCTGGAAATAAACAGAAAAAGCATCGAACAGACAATGATATTCAGTTACCTGGGAGCAATAATAACAAGCGATCGTAACCTCCAAAAAGAAGTAAACAACCAGGTAAAAACACGGCTACTGTTTCAGGAGCACTAAGAAATATGATATGGAGGAACAAATATCTCAGAACAGAGTGTAAAACAAAACCTGCGTTTGCCTAATACTGATGTATGCCATAGAAACAAGAGCAAATAACTGCAAAACAAAACAAGCACTAAGAACGACGGAAATGAAGGTATTAAGAACCGTAGTGGAAAAAACAAGACTCGACCACATCAGAAACCAAAACATCAGAGACCAATGTCATATACAAGACATCGTGAGATGGGGGAGAGAAAGAAGGCGGCAATGGAACCAGCACATCTCAAGAATGGACACCGGAAGGATAGTCAAAGTAGCTCGCGATGGGAAGCCGGAAGGATGAAGACCACCGGGAAGATCCCTAAAAAGATGGCGAGACAGTTGGTCATCAATCTCCCAAGAACAGAGAGATTAAAAGCCAGTAAAACACAGGTCAAATGACCTAACGTAAGAAGAAGAAGAAGAACAAGAACATTAATAACTTAAAAATTATTAATGCTATCTGTACTATAGTTTTGCAAACGACCCTTGTACATTACAAAAATATCCCAAAAGTATAGGTCAGTACGAATAAAGTGAAAAATTAGCGGACTGCACACGAAAAATTAATTCCAAAGCAAGTCCTGATTCGTTGTAAAATGCTGTGATTATAAATTTGTCATTGTCACTGTTCCTACCCTTTACAATATATTTTGAGCGGTTGCTGTTTGATAATATTAATCTTAATATTCCCCTCTGTTTATACAGAAAATACCAACGAAGCTTTAGTTTGGTACCGAAGTTAAAACCGGGTGAGTATTATATGAATATGAGCGCGTAAGCTAACATGGTCAGTTAATTGGAAGCTTAAATGACTAGCTAAGTGTTCATGTATTTGCATTTCTAATGAACTGTTACTTTCCGTTTGATGTGTACGCTAATTTACCGATATTAAGCATCTCCGAGTACTTTACGAGTTCGTAAAAGCATACTTAACTTTTTAATTACAAACTATGTGTGTAAGCTTGTTATCCACATGATAGTTTACCATTGATAGCCACACATAATTATATACCGCGCTTAGCTCAGCCTTAAAATTAAAATCAAAGTTGTAAATTTGAACACCTCAAGTTATATTTGGATCCACCTCTCACATTAAATATATCAACGTATATTTAGTTCCTTGCAGCATATTAAAATTCTTCGCATATATCAATATAATCACGCTTTGAATTATGAATTTGTTAAATATATAAATAAAATTCCATTAATAAAACGTTGTAAACATGTAATAACATAAATTAGTTTTAAATGTATTGGTCTGCGATACTATAGCATTAAAAGTAAAAATAAGTGACTAATTATTTGAAAATTTGTAGTGTACTTGAAATGGTAGTTGTGCGTCAATGATTGTAATTTAATAAATTACATAGCCAATACTTAAGTTGTTTCAAAAAGTGGAATACAGATTTAGGAATTTTCTAAAAATCATACTGGCGTGGAAGAGGTGTTTTAGAAAAAGGGTACTACTCCCAATATCTACGTCAATGATAAAGATACACAAAATTTCGGAAGTAGTGGTTTGTGGGTTTTGCTTTACCTAATTTTACTGTAATATCTACAAACATTTATGTAGGGGAGGGCAGGGCTAGTTGTTACAAAAAGTAGATTTAATATTCTTTTACTAAAACGGTATGTCAGAAAAATCTGTCATTTAGCTATGATTTTTGTTAGTCCTTTGCATTGTGTCTCCTAATTTTATTCTCAATTTATTTGTTTGTGGCAATGAAAAAATATGTATACCCTGGTGTAAAGTGAAACGAGTTGCTCCTCGACGGGGCAATTTGTTACAGAACAGGGGCACTTTGTTACAATATTCATAACTAAAGCAAACAAGAATAACAAAGACGAATTCATTATTTATTGATAAGATACGAATATAAGTTTAACAATATTTATTGAAAGTATAAAATAATTAAATATAGATTCTAAAATGTAAAAGAAAAACTCGTAGTAACAAAACCCTTTAATCGCTGTCTTCATTATTTAAATTGGAACTGCAGTTAACACAAACATAAAAAAGATCATTCGACGAACAAGCAACATGGGTCCACTTTTGCACTTGGTACATTGAATCCACGTTTCTCCAGGTTTGGACGCTGAAAATGGGCCCAAACAGACGATGCAGAGGGATTCTTCATCATCTGAGCTTGATGATATTGAAATTCTATGTGAACTGTTACCTTTATTGTTTTTGCTTTGAACCGCTATTTGTTGATGCTTTTGCCTGGTTTATTAATCTTTTAATACCTATTTTAACTTTCTTGCTTAACTTTTTGGTTTTCCTTGCATTTTCTTCTCCTCTTAATGATTCTTTAACAGGGGTGTCAGTCAGAATTGCAGATTTTCGTTTTCTGCGCGGAGCTCGAGTTTGGTTTGGGTGTCAACAGGGTAGGGTCTCAACTTTTGTGGTGTTATAATTGTTTGTGATGGTGTTCTCACTGTAGGTGTTGGTGGAGGAGTTTTATTTTCGTTGACTCTATCAAATTCAAGAATTGTTGACATAGTTGGTTGATGGTTATAAATTTAATCTTCAGGTGCAGTTGGAGCATTGACTATGTCCACACTAGGAATCTCAACGTTTTCAGAAATTGCTGTAGTAGATGGTTGAGAAACGTCTGATGATGTCGATGCCTCATTATTTACCATTGGTCGGATCGGTCACTGCAGCTGTTATGAAATGTATCCTTGTTGTACGGCTAAATTCCGATAGAGATAAATCCGGCCATGATGTTTTTCGGTGTTATTGCATTAGGAAGAACGTCTCTTACAATTACTGGTATGTCGTAAATAGTCATGTTCGTGCCAGGATGACTTTTCATCCATGCATCTGCAGCCCATTGTAGAATTTTTTGAAAGGACCTTAAACTGATTTGTCAAGTGGCTGCAGCTTGTGAGTTGTATGAGGTGGGAACGATAACAGAACCACATCATAGTCTTTACAAAAGTACAGCAATAGAAAGATGTGATTGATGGTTATCCAAAAGTAATAACATCGGATGCTCTTTGGAGCATCGAACATGTGAAAATGCTTAATGAATGCTAAAAATTCTTCAGCTGTGACCAATCCACTTTTATTTGCAGCTCCTACACATCCAGTGGGGCCATTGGAATCAAAGTAGTTTTTATGTTTTTCGAGGAAAAACGCACATGGGTGGTACGGAATTCCCAGAAGCACTGACCATAAGAATCATCCTAACAAGGGATTTTCTTTCTCCAGACGATACTGCTCCAACCTGCTTTGTGCCTTTTATAACCACTATTTTACTTGGTGTCTGAACAGTGGCGGGTCCAGTTTCGTCAACGTTCCACACATTTTGGCACTCAAACCCATATCTGTCGTATACTGTTCCGAGGTTGTCAAAAAACTCACTCACAGTATGCCTGTTGAAGCTGGTTGCTCTGCCCAAAGTAGTAGCTTCAGGTGTGTGAATTGATAGGTCATTGTGACGTCTTAGAAAGCCTGTTGGGCAGTCTTTTGTCGCAGTTTTCTTATTCAATCAATTTTGGGGAATTTTAATCTTATTGGCTGTAGCATATTCGTAGGCCAAAGATTTTATGTCAGCAGTAGACAGTCCATAAAATATTTTAGAAGAATGTTTCACATATTCTGCTAGCAATTCTTCTTCATAATTTGAGAAAATTTGACGTGGTTTCGTATAGCCCATCTTTGGTTCGTCGGTCCCAGAGCATTTCTTTATAAATCTGTGCAAGGACATAAAAATTAATCGAGAACTTATCTGCAGCTTTTCTTGTAGAACATTGTTTTGATGCTACGTCTCGCGCGGCCATTTTGTATGTTTCCAGTGGCACTTTACCTCGATCGGTCTTGTTTCTGTATGTACACACTATAATTTCTGTAAGTAAAAATAACAAAGTTGGAATAATTCAATTTATTTATCATATGGGGCAAGTTGTTACATTGTATCAACGTGCCTCTCGAGATTTGTAACAACGTGCCTCAACTGATACGTTTTCTATTTTTGTCCGATTACCACACATGAAACAAATTACAAGTAATTACTATTTTGAGCATTAATAGAACAAACTGACATACTATTGTTACTAAAACATCAAACACTTACCTCTAACATTGTTGGTCACAGGCAACTTTAAACGGTGACAATCAGATTTACTTCTGGTAGCTAAAAACACAAATAACCTTCAAACTTGACGTTTATGAAGCATACTGCAACATAATTTTGCCGGTAACTGCAGAATTGTATGATAGATCTGTCTAGTGGCCATAGATGGCTCTACCTTACGCGGGGAATTTAAAAATTGCTTTGCAACAACTTGCCTCTGTAACAACTAGCCCCGCCCTCCCCTAATATAAAAAAAATGTATTGTATTGTTGGTTGCAGAGCGGAGTACAGTCTGTCAAATGGTATTCGTAGGCTAGAACAATCCGCGTTGGTCAGTACTTGAATGGATGGATCAGTATGTTGGCATATGCGACTGGTCATGCTTTGCAGGGCACGTAAAGTCGTCGCTCGCTGTTTTCATGCGACATTTTTGATAACCGTAAATCACGAGGGGAACTCACGTCTCTGTTCGATGGGTTCGGTTAGTCTTCTGCCCAGCATACGTGCAAAAAGGCTTTACAGAACTTGATAATTGTAGGCAGTGAACAGCAGAAGAAAATGAAGAAGAAGGTATTTTAAAATATCTTCGATGCACTATCTTTCTGAAGCGAAGCATTTCCGGCCGTGGGTTTATTTATTAGCAAGACATTTTACATATCAGTCTTCTATATATACCCTCAAAACGTTGATCATATTAACACCCTGTATATTATTAAAACATAACGATTGAAGAAAGTATACAGCTACGTTACTACCAAATACAGAGGTTTTTTTGTCACTCTCTCTACTTCCGGTTGGTTAGCGCGCCTTCCGGTAACCAAAATGTATCTCCATCTTTGCCTATCTTTACATTTATCTTCTTATGTATTTGTTTCTTTTAATGCCTTTTCTAATCCCTCACGCCAACTTCTACCTGGTCTTCCTTTCTTTTTTATATATGGTGGGACCCAATTCATTATCCGCTTGGGTAGGCCCGAATTCTCCATTCATTGAACGTGGCTGTACCAGCCTAATTGGTTGTTCTGTATGATATCTACTATGTCCTCTTCTACCTGTATTATATCCCTTACGCTATCGTTCCTAATTCTTTCTATTCTTGAAACCCGGACAGCCTTCCTCCAATAATCCATCTCCAATGCGCATTACTAGTTTTTCGATCTTGGAGATGTTTGCCATGCCTCTGTCCCGTAGGTAGTTATACTTTTCAAAAATGAGTTGTAAATAGATTACTTTGTTTTCTTTCCTATAGCCATGTCCCAAAATATTAATTTTCTCATTATTTGTTTTCCTCTATTTATTCTATTATTGATTGCTTTCTCGTATATTCCATTTTTGTCTATTGTTACTCGTAAATATACGTATTCTGAAGAAACTACATAGCAAAATTGCACAAACGTAACGAAGTAAAATTAATATATTCTCTTGTAAATATCATGAAATTGTGAGATTTAATAGTCGTGTTTAAATATTTCCGCTAATTTTCGCATGGTCAGTAGGGCCACGCGGCGATCATTTGAAGCTCGATAGCGCTCAGGCCGGATAAAAGACTTCGTCTAATCAAGCAGGTCGTGTTTAGTCCATATCATTCAATTTTTTATATTGGCACCACGCTCGATAGCCCTAATATGGGTTCTATTAATCAGGTGAATAATTTAGAATCTGTTTAAAGCGATCCGTTTGCATGTGAAAAGGGTCACTCAGAAACAACACCGAATGGAGGTCGGCAGGTGTTATAAATTTATGTTTCTTTCTAACCGTTTGATAGTAAACTGTTTTAAAAAAGGAATGCGTTTGCTCTGGCCATCATATTTGATAAACGTTATTTGTTAATTGCATCGAAATAGTATAGTCTGAATATTAAAACTATTTTAAATTTATTTTACACAGGAATATTTGATGAAATGGAGAAGACATATATGTTGGGAGCATATTTCCGTTAAAAAGTATAGATTATCTATATGTATCAAACAAAATGACAGTAGATATACAGTAAAGTTATAGACATAGTACGTTATAATAGGGAATTTGCATTAAAAATTTAAATTGTTAAATACTGCAAAAAATCGACAAAAAGCGTTTAAAACACACTTTCAGCTATAAAAAATGACAGAACGCTATCCTTGTCGTTATAAGCTATTAATATTTTAAATATAGTATGACTCTGTTCATTGGTGGTGACGTACCTTGCCGTCATATTGTCCGACATGGCATTCCTCTCATAGTAACATACATATGTTTGTTTTGGTTTGTTGTACACTGGAAATTGAAGTTGATTGTTAATTTTTGCTATGTTGTTAAAGACTGTATGCTGGAAAATGAACGTTTCTCAAGTTAGAATATCTTTGCAAACATGAATAGTACTTGCCAAAGCCGCGTTTACCACTGGCTAAATTAGGTCCGGTCTAAGGACCCACTAAATCATGAGGAGTCGCATTCAACGAAAAAGTTTATGAAATTATGACTGTCTGGTTGTATTAAATTTATATAATAGCTAAACTTTTTTATATGACCCTCTTATGACTGAGAAGTACGGACGCCATAAACTGCCTTTACGCAATGAATTCTGTAGTGTGACATCGCTGCTTTGTTATTAATAATTGTAGGTTTATATATTTTGATTTCACAATTTTAACCGTAAATAAATTATTTATTCCTTATTACAAATTGAAGAGGGTAATATTATTTCAATTGCCAATAAAACAACGTTGAAATCCAATAAAGATATTTTATGATGATAACAAGAACAACGTTCAATTAGAAGGATGTCATTGTTATCACATTTTATAATTAATATAGTTCTGACGTTTGTGATCAAATTGGTGATATACCTCAAAAAGCAATTTTGTCAGGATGCAAAAAACAAATTTAGTTTTCTGTTAGAATATAATGAAGAAGAATGTTTAATTGGTATGAGATATACCAAAGAAATACATAACAATGATTTAAGTATTTATAAATTAAAATTATATGATGCTTTGCCACTGAATGAAAGTTTAGTAATTATCTATAATATAAACAAAAAAGGCACTTTTGTCGACGTTGGATACCCACTGACTAGCAAGCTCCAAAAAATCTGAGAGAACTAAGGTTGAAAAATATTAATATTTGGTCATAGAGTTTTTAAGTCTTTCTGGCAACTACATGATGTAGATACTACCTGTGACAATAACAGCGACTGGGATAGTAACAGAACAGTCTATTAAAAGTTTACATCGGATATGTATTCCTATTGGTTTTTGGAAACAGTTCAGAGACTACTTACTGCTACTCTACAAATCCCAACGTCGTTTACACTTACCTAAACATCTAAATTATTGCCATTTCTTTTAATTTATCTTCCGTTTTTTCAGGGTTTATGTATTATTAATGGTTTCTTGTATTTCAATTTATTGTTTATTTCTATCGTTATTGCGTTTTTCCTCAAATTCTCTTTATATAATTGGCACAATGTATGTACAAATACGTGTACTGAAATACCCAATCTGTACGCTATAGCTATAATAGCTCCAAACAACCAAACTGTTTCCAACGAAATTATAAGGTTTTTTGAAGCTTATTTATGACTGATCCTTTCATGACATTTTTATTCTTATTGTGTTTTTAATTAATGTATGTTGCCATTTGTTTAAGAAGTAACGTAACCTTAAATATTGTTGAATGGAAAGTTATATTTTTTATGTTGTTTAACACAGTTTTTCTTCTTTTTCAGTAATAGCATCATCAGCTGCCTTTTTGTCCTACTTGTCGGCTCCAGCCTCTTCTCTACCACGTGTTTCTACTCAGCGCTAAGGTATAGACACTGTAGTTTACCATCGAAACCGAACGACATAAAATCCAAAGAACGTTTTTACCACTAAGATCTCACGGTTGCAAACAGGATTGGGGATGGTACGTGGTGGGTTGCAATATTAGATTTTCATACTTTGCGATGCAATGCTGGGGAGTCGAACCATCACCATACTCAACATTTTGTCTAGAAAGAGAGCGCTCTGCCAACGGAGCTAGTATCACTAATTTCAGTAATGTACTTCTACTTCAGTATGGTTGAGTACAAGTCAAAGAGAATAATAAATATGGGTATTTGCAATTTTGCGTTGTTTACTATATTGAATTTCTTTCACGTTTATCACATATGTGCATAAATCAATTAAGTGGATTGGGTTTGTTGTGGCATCACCACACAACAAAGAATTATTTGTAGATACACAAAGGAAATTATTATAACAACTTAATATTTACTAAAATGAAAATGTGCACCGTCGTGCTGATACCAGATGATATTACTCCTATGGGCAATATGCCATAGACAATCGACGAATAGAGTAAATTCATTTAAAGTTACATAAAGCACCGACTAATGATAACATATTGATTGTTGATGTATTATTATATTATCTAACCCCATGCTATTCAAGTCAATAAGAAGTAGTGGAGGTCAGATAATACCTATAATTTTGTTTCTTAATAATTTTAAAAGAGGCGGCCGTAGGCTAGAGGTTGGCGTATTACACTTCTACGCTGAAGGTCGTGGGTTCAATTCCCAGTAGCGGAAAATCGAAATTTTTAACGGCCGTTCTCCCTCGAGGTATTCTGCCTAGTAAATCTTCTCTGGAGTAGAAATGTTTACACTTCCCGTGGTTCGGAGCCCACGTTAAGCTGTAGGTAAGAAATGTAGATTACATCTATTTTTTTAATCTACTATTATGGCGTCTGTTTCTTGAATATGTTTATCAAGGGTGCTTGGTGATTTGTTGCCATCTTTGTCGTCTCCTACTGCAGCTTAATAGTTCTTTTCTCTTGTATATTGATGTGTAGCTTCAATCGTTGGTTTCTATGTGAATTATATTGTTTACAAAAATATCAGCTATTTTAGTTTTTAGAAAGAAGCATTTTAATACTAATTTCATAATTGTATACAAGGTGTACCAGCTAAGTTGTTGCTTCTTAAAAGTGGTTGACGCAACCTGAATTACATGTATCGCAGCAATGACATTATTAAATTTGTTATAGTGTAGAAATGGATCACAACTACTTCCTCTCCAGTGGATCTCTTGCTGTAGTTATTAACAATTTTACTAATAGTAATTGTATTATATGGATTTAACAAGCGAACCAGCATTTAGTAAACGATCAAAATAGCCTCTATACATGTTCTAATTATTTTCAAAAATGATCTTCAGGTTCGATCAAGCTTGTTAGGTGTAATTGAATTACACATCTCGATTAGTGTATTTTATAGTCTATTGTAGTATATGAGCATAATTTTATGCTCATATACTACAATTTCTTTAACTGTACTCCAAAGAAAAAAAATGCAGTAGAGTGTAATTTCACAATCTCTTGGTGGCCATGGATGCATGGCCCCTCTTCCCGTCCAATTTACGTCAAATACATTTAAAATTAAGATATTAAATGGAATACGGCATGGGGATAGCTTGAGCCCATTCCTATTTAATTTAGTGATGGAACAATTTATAGAGGATGTAAAAAAATATCAACAGGGAATACCGTTTAGGGACAAGTAAAACTGGCATAGTTTGCTATGCCGACGCCGCAACGTTAGTAGCTGAATCGGAAAATGACCTGCAGTACACGTTACACAGATTTCATACTGTGGCCACGGAACAAGGCATTTCCGTGCTGTGGCCACCAAGTACAATATGAAAGTTAACACACAAAAAATAAAGTGCTTAGTCACTAGCAAAGAACCGGTTAGGTGTAAACTAGTTATTAACAACGAACCAATAGAACAGCTAATGGTATTCAATTATCTAGGGACCATTATATCAAGTGAAGGAAATATGAGAAAAGAGGTAGTAGAACACATAACAAAGGCCGCGTATATCTGGTGCGTTGAGGGATCTTATATGTTGGAACCCTGATATAAATACAGAAAGCAAAGTCAGAATATAATTGTTTTTAGGAGAAAGGACAGTAGGTTGATACGACAATAAGCTTCTGGCACTCTCTGAGGGTAACTTGTAATACAGTTCCAAAGTACCGTGCACCAAAGTAATATACCCATATTTGTGTTTAGATTTCTTTGAACTATGTTCACGAGGATTCTCTTTCACTGCTTCTAACACTGCTATTTTACTTCTCATGTTCGTAGTGGTTCTGAGCTTACATCTTCTGTAATTAGTAAATTTAAATTAGTTTCTTAAAGATGTTTCAAAGCGTCTAAATATTTATTGGAATGGTAGTCTTCTAGTTGGATTTCGTCGGATATATAATAAACAACAAATCTATTTACTCGATATTTGAAAACATTTCACTTAAAATATAAGTATATTGACAGTTCGACTTTGTGTTATCATAAATAAGCAACATTAAATTATAGAAACACTGATGTTGGTTGTCGTGGTATATGGATGTTGGGTTTTAAAGGCGGATAGCTTAGCTGATCCACCCTGTATTGTTGAAGAAACAAAAATATTTTCAGTTGGAGGACGTAGAAAAAGGCTAAATTGCTGTTTAAAATAATTATTTCTGAAATAACTGAACACAAAAAGAAATAGAAAACGTTAAAGTAACTGAAACTAAAATGAAATGATTAGTTGCAATAAATTTGTAAACATGTTTATTATTTTCATCGAAAACAGCTTGGTGTGATACTTTCGACGAATTCGATACCTTTTATTATCACGTAAAAAAGTGTTATTTATTTCTAATGCTTTGTAAAATATGTTAAGCAATCATTTAATTGTGTTGGTGATGGTCAAGCTGTGGATATTACGTTAGTTAGTTGATAATAATTATCAACGTTGGTGTGACCTCGTACTTCATGTGCATTTCTCGCAGTTCCATAAATGCCATTGTTATGCAGACCGACGATTAGTTAAAGTATACCTACTTGACAAGCATTGAATAGTTTGAAACCACCAGGCTGTGTGTAAATATATTAGCAAAACAAATATTTAAATAATTGCGATTATAATTCTACTAACTCGCGGTATACTTTAACATCGAGTATAATTAGCTTTGAACTTGAAAGGTCTGAACAAAGGAACATCGAGGGCTGTATTTATACTTTGTACGTTGTGAAGGTTTTCTTTATCTATTGTTAATAATTAAGCGTTGGAGCTTTTTTATTTATGAGATATAAAGAAAACTCGCACAGCATCGTATGCATGGTAAAACATTATTTTTCTGTATTATCCCTCCCTATTTCATTTTATGAGTCTCGGGAGTAAAGTCTAACCCAAAAGTAGAAATAATGGAAAATAGTTAGAAGAACGGAAATGATTCAAATAAGTAACTCGGACAAATTAAAATAAAGTACTAAAAGGTACTTCTACACTAGCTGACTCAGGCACTTAGAAGTCCCAGGCGCAACCTGATTTTTGACCCCTAGAAGTCCTTCCAAAAATATAAACAGAAAACAATTTGTAATGGCGGTGCATAAACTGTAAACATGAATATACAAATAAAATACATTTAATACATATTAAGTAAATTAGCACGAGTAAAGAATATGTAAGTAAATGTACAGCGCGAGCGGAAACTAAAAAGACCACAATCATCTGTCACTAATATTCATTTCAGAAAAAAGTTTTCTATGAAGTTATTATTTATATACTGATGTATATGAAAATGTTTTTGCAAGATATTTTGAAATATGGCGCCACGAAAACTTTTAAAAAACAAATCCCAGTATTTTCCAAGTTGGCTGTTTAGTGTGGCTTAAAAATTTTAAGGGGTTATACAGTAAGAGTAAAAATTAACCTATACAAAAGGTTGATTTTTCATTAGATACTTATTAATTTTGTCAGAATGCAACTAACAAGTTAAAACATTCTAAAACTAATCTTAAATTACTTTAAGCGTTGTTTTCAACCGCATAAGACAGAATATTGTTACTTGAAAAACAAAAGGAGGAGCGGTTTGAATTATACTTTTTTTAAATAGAACATCTTGTATTTTATTGGATAATTGGATAGTTTATACAATTCTGAATATAGTGTGGTTTTTATTTTTTTCATTTAGACAGCTAATAGTGTCATAATAGTACGAAAAAGAAACTACTTAAGTAATCTTTGGACATGAAACTTTCAATAAAAAACGGAAACATTACTTTTATCGTGCCAAATAAAAAATCTGCTATTGAAAGGTCAGGTGATCACGGAGGCCATAAATTATTCCCAATCCAGCTATTAGTTCTAAATTCTAGCTGAAAAACTTGTCACAAGTTGTGCATTATATGGCGGGGCACCGTAATGCTGGAACCGTATTTTTTTACGGAGGGCCAAGGACAGATCGTCTGTCAAACAACTTATAATTATTTTGTTTGTGTTTAGTTGTTGTTATTGTGTAATAAATGTAATGGTTTCGGTTTCATTGAAAGTTGGATTACAAAGCTTTCCAAATATTCAATAAAATACAGGGTGTTTCATTTAAAAAAGTAATTTTGAAATCGCTGTTTTGTTTTTCAAGTAACAACATCCTATGGTAGACAGTTGGAGAATAGTATATTATTACGCATCGACCTTATAATGGAAGCTATTAATGCATGAGTATGAAGTTTACGATACGAGTGTATATAAGACAAACTTTTCTACAACAATTTAATTAAACGAAATTATTATATGAAATGTATTTGAATAATAATTACAACTCCAAATTGTTTGCAATCACAACTACTGTCAAAGATCAACAATCATGTAATCATGATTATGAAACAAAGTGTTGCGCTACTATTGTTCAGTTTAGTTGTATTATAATGAAAATTTGTGTCTTAATGAATATTACTAAAATACAGGGAGCGCTTATTTAATAAGCAAATTAAGCGATGGGTGTAGAAAAAGCTATAACATGGTAGTTTTTAAAATTTTTTTAGTAGTTTGGTACTGACGATCCCTGGCGATAGCCATTTACAGTGTATATGGCTATCGCTTGTAGGAAAATAAACACAGAAACAAATCTAATCGTGAAAAAATAGAGGGCAGTTTTTAAAATATTCTTCTCAGCCTCGTAATTAATTTACTTTCCTTGGATATTCATTCTACAATGCGCTTCTGAGTTTTGAATACATCTCGCAATACACTGCAACTATAGTTGTTTCTTTTATATAGTATGACTTTTGTATAGAAGTTGGCCGTGAAAAACTACGTGTGTCTTTAATTACACCATATAGTTTATAACAATTACTACACGCACAGTTTAGCTTTACTAATCTAGAAAACATAGTATTTATTGTTGCTGTATTTGAGCTTATTTAACTATTTCAAACGACGTGCAAGTAAAAATTTGAATTGCTTGACAAACCTGGACGGATTGTTTATCAATTCTTTGACAATTTTTAATGATTGGTGATGCTGCGTTACATAAAGTTTAGCTAGCTAGCTAGCCAGTATACTGTAAATTTGTATGCCATATCTTAAAAAAAATAGAATATATATTGCAAATGAAGATGTTCGCAGAACTACGGCAGGATGTATTTAAAAACATACAGATTACGAACACCACACTAACATTCTTAACATAAAGAATGGCGAGGCTGTACACACCATAAATAAAAAATTACATTCATTATAACCTCAAAGAAAGTTTAAAAGCGGGTATAAACCGCATTTATAGTCGCTTGCAGTTGTTCATTAACCTAAATTTTTAGTCTTTTCTTTTTTAATGTGAAAAAAGCAGTATGGTAAGCGTAATGTACTCTTTTCTAAATATATAATATAATGTAGTTGTTTTCCGGATATCTATATTTAGAATGAATAATGTTATTTTTTAGATGTGGTATAACAACTTCAATATAGTGATAGCTATACATCTTACGGCAGCCTGTACCTCACTAACTATTAACCATCTTAAAAAATTCATACAGAAGTCGTCCAGGTTTGCCAAGTAATTTAAATGACTTTCATCAACTTCTAATGACTTAAATAAACTTACATAAAGATAATAATCCCCGTGGATGTTAAGTTATACATTCAGAAATTAAATTTAAATAAAAGTTGTGTCGTATAATGTCATAAATAACTAAACTGCATATTGACAACTACTAAATAATTGTAGTAAGAGGTAAACACTGTATTCCTAAGTACAAACACATAGGGACCTCGGTGGAGCAGTGCGTATATGCAATGCCACTCGAGGTCACCGTGAAATACGGCCGATCAGCCGCGTGTTCAAACCCCGGCGGAGGCGACCGTATTTCACTTACTTAATAGTTAGTATGTAAGGGACGCCCGCACTCCCCTGAAGTAATGCGAAAGCGGTTGTGGGGTGGGAACGGTAGTGTGAATGAACGAAAAAAAAACGAAAAGTACAAATACGTGTTTTATTTCCACAACCAACTTTTATCGAAAATTCTATTAATGATGCTGTATATTATGACCATTTTGTGTCTGATTTATTTTAAATTAAAACAAAACGCTATAAAATCGGTATTTCTTAACTTAACCGACCGCGTACATTGAAAGATAAATTAAAATAATAATGAAATTCATAGTCAACTAAAACATATTGTTGTTATAACAGACAAAACTACGATTTTTCTCTCCTTGTTTGTATTCTTACAAATTTAGATGCATTTGAAGTTATTCCAGGAATAGATAGTAATCAGAAAACTGATCCTTCTCAAGCTCATATACAAGGTGTCTCATAAGTTGAGATGGAACGCCTCCTAGGGTTCTTCAGCAGTGCACACAGAACAGCTAAAATATCTATTTTCGTAGACTAGTTTCTTCACACGAGCTCCTTGGAGTTTGAAATTCGAATGCTCTTTAACAACACAGCTAAACTAATAGATATTATCGATGAAAGTAGTTCTTCATCTATGAACTTAAGGTACGAACAATAAAAGTAACTTCTGCACAAGTTCAAATATCAGATTTTTCATCCTTAGATTTTGTTGAAAACGCGCGATTTAGATATGGCATAGAGGCAAATCTAAGAAAGGCTGATCTTATTTAATTTGACACTGCTGTTCCGAATTTTAAATTTGTCAAAGACATTTTTCTGTTCTTTTTCGTAAATTTCGTTTCACTTGCATTGATGGAATACACATTTGCTAAGTGCACTGACATGATTTGAATTCTTGGAGAGATTGGTGGTAATTGTAACGCAGCTGCAAGGCTACAGGGCCGGCGTGTGGGTTGAAGCGAGCCTCCCGGCCCGGTTAAACATGGTAAGTAGCCGATGCACCACATCCGGGCGCTGATCTGTATAGGAAGTTTCGTGTAAGTCGATATAAATGATAAGGGAAGATTTTCCCAATTGCACAATCACAATAAATTATTTGTATTTTTGTGATATCCCATTATTTAAGATTCTGAGACATTAAAAAAAAATGTAAGGACCTACATAAGGGATTAGCGGTTGATAACAATTCGGTACAGAGGCGTTCAATTTATTCATTGAATAATTAGCCCATATATTTTAAAATTAAAAATGTAGTCACTAGAAGTTTGAAATTATATTGACAAAAATAATTTAATTGCAATTTTTCCAAATGTTTTTATATTACTGAGAATTCTTCTAACCTTTGAAAAATTGGAGTTGATTAAAAATTATTTACATTCAGAAACAGCGCAGGAAAGTTTGACAGAACTAGCTATATTATCGATTAAACAGAAAATTTCAACAAATCTAAATTGTGTTTTTAATCTATTATTTAAAACTTTATTAAATATTTATATTTATGTAAAAATAGTTACCGTTTAGTTTCTGTCTGTAATAAATAATCCCACATACTAATTTTTTCGTAATAGTTTATTTCATTTCTATTACGACATATGTATAAAAAAAAGTGTAATTTCCTTTGCTTTGCCTTTACCTTCCCAGAAACTGCGAAAAAGAACGTCATTAACATGGCTTACCTTGGGTGGCAATTTTTGGCGTACCGGCCCTGCAGGGCTATAATGCTGAACGCTATCCAAATAGAAAACATCCAAACCACACAGTTATTAAACAATTAGGAGAGAGAAGAAGTGTTGGTCTAAAAAGAGATGGTGGTGGTCGTTCATTTATGGTAAGACAGCCCAATATTAAAGAAACTGTGTTAGATTTAATTTAATGAGAGCCTACAACAAGCCTAGGTACATGGTATTTCTCGGATTATAGACATAGCAAAGTAGACAGTTTCCACAGAATAGTACATGACAACGGCCTATATCATTTTCTAAAAACAAATGTGCAACACTTATTACCACAGGATTATAATGCACGGATTAGGTACTATGAATGGCTATTAAGTCAACATCAGGAAAATCTGAATTTTATTAGCAATATGTTTTGGACCGATGAGACGACATTTACGTAGGATAGGATTTACAATACTTAATAATCATGTGTGCGCAGATGAGAACCCATGCAACTCATGTTCGAAGTCATCAATATAGATCCGGTGCTAATGTATGGGCAGATATGGTAAATAATTATTTAATTGGAAAAAGGTTTTCAAATACTATTGTAAAATGTTCCACTGATAATTGGGCAAAATATGTGGTACCAACCAGATGGTAGTCCAGCCCATTATGGAATCGTATTACGAGATTTGCCTCAAAATCACTTTCCAGATCGGTAAATTGGTCGGCGAGGGGGGGCTGCTATAGTTTGGCCGCCAAGATCATCTGATCTAACGCCCTTAGATTTTTGGGTTATCTGAAGGATTTTTTATCTCTCACGCCAGTGAACCATGTGGATTATTTAACAAACCGTATCAACCAAGTGGCTGCAACTTTAAACGAACACATACTCCAACGAGTGCAAAGTTCAATTGTATTGAGATGCGCAGAATGTCATAATGTTGGTGGTGGTGATTTTGAACAATTCATTAATTTACTGAAAATTTTAAATTCTTATTTGTTTTTGTCCGGTATTTTTATTCTTCTTGTTTATACGTAATTTGCGTTTAGGTATTGAAAAGATTGATCGATAACTACTTTATTCAGCTATGGATTACGCCTATTGGGGATACTACATAAAAAAAATGCGCCGGTAACTCTATCTCATGGTGGTGTGGAAATGAGTAGTTTAATATACTGTTCCAAGAAATTAATGCACCACAACTAACAATAGCAATATTGTTTAAAGTATTGCATGTAATGAAGTACGTTTAATTATAGATAATGCTTAAAATTAAGTAAACCATATTTTATCCAAATTAACAAAAATCAACGCAGTTTAACAAAAATCAACGCAAAAATTTTAAATATCAAAATTCGCAAACTGAAAAATTGTAAGTTTACAGGTTCAGCAGGCAGTGATTCCGCCTCGACTTGTTATGACAGTCTGATAACGACGGTCTATGCTTGAAATTAACACACTTAAATGCTCATGTTGAAGGTTATCCCACATTTCCACTAATGAATTCCCTAGGTCGTTAAGAGTTGCAGGGGGTGGTCGAAGGGATTGTACTTGTCTTCCAAGAATGTCCCAGAGGTGCTCAATCGGATTCAAGTTGGGACATCTGGCTGGCCATTGCATAATAGGAATACCAACGTCGTCTAGGTATTCTTGCGCAATTGTGGCTGTGTGGGGCCGAACGTTGTCGTGCATTAATTGAAATTTGTCTCCGATGTATGGGGCATATGGCACAACATACTGTTCTAAGGTATCCATAATGTACCTCTGACTGTTTAAAGTGCCGTTGTGGAAGATGTGTAGGTCTGTGCGGGCCGTGAAAGATATGCCTCCCCATACCACTATTGAATCAAATGCAGTCGTGGGGGCAAAATTGCATTGAGCATATTGTTCATTTGGAGGTCTAAAAACTCGAATGCGCCTATCACAACTTTCCAAACAAAATCGGGACTCGTCTGTGAACAAAATGCGTCTCCAATCTTCATTTTCCCAATTCAAGTGGTTTCTAGCAAAATCCAATCTGTGTTTGCAGTGGTCTGCAGTCAACTGTGGACCAGTAGCTGGTCATCTAGCTCTCAGATTTTCTTACAGAAGACATTGGCGAACGGTTTCAATGCTAACCTGCACATTATGTACTGCTGAAAGTTGTCTTTGGAGGGCTCTTGTGGTGGTAAAGCGCTCTCTTAGTGCACGCATTCGAAGAAAACGATCTTCTACGGCGGTAGTAGCACGTGGTCGCCCTTGCCCTGGTCGCTTGTCATGTTCGTTAGTTACTCTGAAACGCTGGATGACCCGAGAAATGGTTGTGTGGATCACCTCAAGCCTGTCGGCGAGAGCGCGAAGAGAATACCCTTCTTCGGACAAAGTAAGGACTGTGACACTCATCACGACTTAAATTTCTTGAGATACGTTGCATTTTAAATAAGACTGATCGTACAAACAATTGTTTGATGACAGCTACACGATTTGATACGTTTTAAAGTAAAACGAAACTGCAAGCAAATTGTAAATGCGCATGTAAAATTGATTAATTTTTTTTAACAAAGTTAAAGATGTAGAAACAGACCAAGAGTAACATGTGTCTATCAGGTTTGTATCAAACATTCATTCCATGCATTTGCTTGAAGTAAATAGCGCACTACTTTTCTTTTATGGCAACATTAATTATTGGTGCGTTAATTTCTTGGAGTAGTGTACAGTATGTTCATTAAAGAAAAACTCTAATAGGCTTTGAAATTTTTATCTAGGTATGGCTTAGCCCATATCTTACAATTGACAGTCATAATGTCACTTATAAATGTAAACAATAATGCAAAACAATTAGATTTTGAAGTAACTCTTTTATTCCAATATTATAACTTAATAATTTATAAAAATGGTTGAAAATGTCTTCCTTCCTGTTCAATACACTTAAAAACCCTTCGTCGGAGACCATCTACGACATTACGTAACAGAATGGGGTTCTCATTAATTTCGTCACACTTTACTTGTATTCGCTGTCGCAGATCTTGTAGATTACGAACAGGTGTTGCGTAAATAGAGTTTTTAATGTAGGGCCATAAGAAGAAATCACATATTGCTAAATCGCACGATCTCGGAGGCCATGGAATAGTTGCATTTCGATTAATTATGCGGTCGCCAAAGAACTCCCTTAAGAACTCCAGAGTTTCTTGAGTGCAGTGAGAAGGTGCCCCATCTTGCTGGAAAAAACTGCCCCTTATTTCATCACCATGCAGTTGTTCCACAAAAGGTGTTAAAATCGTATTGTGGTATCGTTCTGCAGTTAGCGTTCCTAAACAAGTATGATTTAAGTTTCCTCGTCGAAAAATGAAAAAGCTTTTACCTTCAAAATATATTGGTCCAATTATTCGTCTTCCACTTATCGCTGCCCAAACTCAAACTTTATCTGGGTGCAAAGGTTTCTGAACGTATGTGTCTGAATTTTCTGCCCCCCAAATTCTCATTGTTTGCGAATTGATATGACCAGATTTATAAAACCATGCCTCGTCAGAGAAGAGTGTTTTTTGTAATATCTCATCATTATTATGTAAATTATTCAAAACCATTGACAGAACTGCAGTCGAATGGGATAATCAACAGGCAACAATTCTTAAACTGCAGTTAAGCGATAGGGATACCTATGTAAATCTGTATGCAGAAATTTGTGGCATGCTCCGACAGACAGATTGATTTGCTAAGACAGATGACGAAGTGATGTACTTGGTTCATTGTTCATAACTTCTTGAGCGGCAGCAACAACTTCCGCAGTTCGTCTTACTGGTGGGCCGCTACCTGTTTTGCGTTGAATGCTACCTGTTTCACGAAACAGAGTAACATATCTACTGGCAGTATTTTTAAACTCTTCATAATTAATGACGACCTCAGGAAACTTTGCACGAAACTCTTCTAAGCATCTTTGCAAGGAATAATTCCAAACATCATTTATTTTCTCACCATTTCGAAAGTCACTTTCTAATAAAAAAAGCTTTTTGTTCGAACGTGTAAACCATGATGATAAAATAATGGATCAGTTAGCAAAAGTCCAGTTAAATTCGAAAAAGAACTGATTTAAAAGCGACGCAACAATCAAAATAAGAACAGATCCAAAATTGACAACAACCACAACATTCACATTTCGAGGTTATGTGGGATATATGAAACAATTTGACATATACATAGGAATACATTTTAACGGAAAGCGATTTGGAATTAACCTGTTTCGGAAATGAAACGTGAAGATTTAATTATTATTTAATTATAAAGTTCAAATTGTTAATAAAATCAACTAACATGTGTATACCAGTGTATACAGTCGGAAATTTGTTTTATTACCAATTAAATCGTGATTTACGTACTGATTTAAAAATTAGTAAATTTCGTTATTTCACTTCCTATAAAGTGCATGCTGTAAGAAGACACTATACGTAAATTTACCAGGGCCAGCTGCAAGTTTTTTTTTTAATAAACATACTGTGGTTGGTTTGTCTTATGAAAAGCGGCGACTGGCCTAAATAATATTAATTATGTAGTAAATATTTTTTAATAGTTCTCCATGGTAACTGCAAAAATATTTTTCGTAGAGCATACGAAATGCATATTGCACAGTTGCCAAGTTTCCATTTCTTTTCGTGCTTCGTGTGAGAAACTAGCGTGCGAAAAATAAATATTTTAGCTGATTTATATTTAATATGCGTTGCTGAACAGGCGTGGCGTTTTTATCGCGAGATAGGCAATACCCTGTAGATTAGGAACTTTCTGAATATTGAATATTTTCAATAACTAATAAGGCTTTAAAAAATATAAAATTATTTTTTCCATTTTGCATTGTATTTCTGGAAATAATAAGTTTCTCATTTTGCGATTTTAAAATTTTTAACATTTTTGTAGATAAAAATGATTTGCTTTACGTACACTTTTAAAATATATTGCCCCGGTGGTGTACGGTCAAATTAACGTGAAATATCATACGAATAGGCAAACTAAACCAAAATAGATTGATTTATTTAAGCGTGTTATCTTCATTTTGCAATAATACAGCGGAGGTATTTAATTTCAATAAAACTTCCGGTATTTGGAATGCTATGGCCGCTTTAATTAAAGAAATTGTATAGAATTTCTGGAATATTTTTCATTTTATCTGCAATATCGGAGCCTGTCTCCAATGTACACGTCTTGTGGGAGTTCAAGGTGGGAGGGCCAAGTATCTCCGATCTTAGTTGCTCTTTTTATTTTGTCTGCAGCATTGCAGGGGACCGACAGCACACACCGGTCGTCTGCGTCCAGTACAATTACCAAGACTTGTATGACACAAAGAACGGTCTTTGTGACAAAGCTAAAGTGAACTACAATAAAACGATCCGCGGCCCACAATTTAGAACCTTAGAAGTGGTTAATCTCCTTTTCTTCCAACTCATAGCAAATCGACGTTTAAAGACGTGCAGTTCGTTTTATACTATGTAGGTTATTTAGGGACATAATGCTTTGTTAATGGCTTTACTTTTCTCTCGGACTGGTAATGGAAATCCCGATCGCCTTCCACAGTTTTTGCTTTGATTTGCCCTTTAGGACACAAAAAATTCTTTATTGGTTTTTAATCAGATAACCAGCAAATTGATGATTCGTTTGCTAAAAGCCAACTGATGCTTTTTTTCTTAATTGTGCTAACGACTGGAAAATTATCATTATAAGCCGGATTAAACATGCTGGGAAGTCAACGAGTTCATCGACTATTTAGGTTAAATTTAAAAAACAAATTCCTATAGCTTTGATATTTGACACCTCTTTAAAAATCCAATGGATCTCGAAGATAGCTAAGAATAATAAAACGCGTATCCACAAACCGCCAATTCCCTGCCTCTTTGAACTACTGATAGTATTTTGTTAAGTTTGATGTGACGAAATTCGTCAAGCAAGTTCCATTTTTAAAAACGAGTGTTATGTTTCAATCAAACCGAGCTTACTTTTCTAATTATAAATGTCGACTGCTTAGTAAACGGAATAATCACATGTGCAACGCGAGAGTTAATTCAACAACGATTTCGTCAGGATAAGTGACATTTCACGGTGGGTGGGTTACACAAACTGATATTTACCATCGCGGATTTAATTAAAAGGTTTCGCGAGCATTATGAAGCCAATATGTACCCTTCTGCATGATTCTGCAGTTTCAGGTCACATTTCTAAAGCTTTTAACTTTAAACACCTACAAGGTGTTTTGAACAGCTTGCTAATAACATGGAAAATTATTATGCAGAAGTTAGGAACCGATAATAAATTGAATCTTATTTTTAATTTAGTAAGAACTATGTTTGGAATACGTACATATGGTATACAATAGTGTCCCTCTTATAGTACAGCTCATCGCGGTTATAACGAGGCCCTAGATTGCAAATATATGCTTTTGGTATCCGAAAGACGTAATATTTGGGAAAGTTCAGTATTAGAAGGTTATTATTATCATATACACATACACATAGAAATATATATATGTACATACAATACTGTAGTTCTCATAGTTCAGATTGCAAAATTATGTTGATTGTATATATTAATCGTAATATATTGTAAAATTCGGTATAAATAGGGTATTATCATTATATACATATACAATAGTGTGATTCTTAGAGTTTAGTTCATCGCGGTTATAATGAGATCTTAGAGACTGTCTATCAACAGCCTTTCCGTCCCACTGCTGGGCATCGGCCTCTTCTCTGCCACGTGTTTCTCCTCAGCGCTAAGGTAGAGACTGTAGATATACGTAATATCCGCGTAAGTTTTTTATTAAATGTTTATGATCATCGTATACAAATTGTTACACATACACATGCATATATATATATATATATATATATAACAATAGTTCGTTGTCATAGTACAGCGTAACGCGTTTACAATGAGACAATAAACACTGCAAATATATCTTCGTTATATTCGTTAAACATAATACCCGGGAAAGTTAGGTATTAAAATGTTATTATCATTATATATAGATATAAAGACTGCAAATATATGCTCGTTATATTCGTTAGTCGTAATATCCGGGAATGTTCAGTATTAAAAGTTTATTATCAACATATATAGGTGCATATACATAGTTTTAAAATTAGTGTCGTTGTCATAACACAACGCAACACAGTTACAATAAGACATTAAAGACTGGAAAAATATGCCCGTTATATTCGTTAAACGTAATATTCGGGAAAGTTCAGTATTAAAATTTTATTATCATTATATACAGGTTCATATACATACTTTTAAAATTAGTGTCGTTGTTATAGTACAGCGCATCACGATTATAATGAGACAATAAAGACTGCAAATTTATGCTCGTTATATTCGGTAGACGTAATATATGGGAAAGTTTAATATCAAAAGATTATTATCATCATATACAGGTACATTTACATACTTTTAAAATTAATAATACAACGTAACACAGTTATAATGAGACATTAAAGACTGCAAAAATACGCTCGTTATATTTGTTAAACGTAATATCCGGGAAAACTAAGTATTAAAAATTTTATTATCATTATATACAGGTTCATATCCATACTTTTAAAATTATTGTCGTTGTTATAGTACAGCGCAACACGGTTATAATGAGACAATGAAGACTGCAAGTATATGCTCTTTATATTCGGTAGACCTAATATCTGGGAAAGTTCAGTATTCAAATTTTATTATCATTATATACACTTATACAGGTTCATAGACATACTTTTAAAATTAGTGTCGTTATCATAATACAACGCAACACAGTTACAATGAGACATTAAAGACTGCAAAAATATGCTCGTTATATTCGTTTAACGTAATACCCGGGAAAATTCAGTTTAAAATTTTATTATCATTATATACAGGTTCATATACACACTTTTAAAATTAGTGTCATTGTATAGTACAGGGCATCACTGTTATAATGATATAATAAAGACTGCAAGTATATGCTCGTTACATTCGGTAGACGTAATATCTGGGAAAATTCAGCATTAAAAGATTATTATCATCATACACAGGTACATCTACATACTTTTAGAATTAGAGTCGTTGTTATAGTATAGCGCAACACGGTTATAATGAGACAATAAGGACTGCAAGTATACGCTCGTTATATTCGTTAGATATAATATCCAGGAAAGTTCCGTATTAAAAGTTTATTATTATAATATATCGGTGTATATACCCTTTTAAAATTAATATCGTTGTCATAGTACATTGCAGTCGTTATAAATCGTCAGACATCATATCTGGAAAAGTTTAGTATAAAAAGTTTATTGTCATCACATACAGGTACATACTTTTAAAATTAGTGTCGTTGTCATAATACAACGCAACACAGTTATAATGAGACATTAAAGACGTTATATTTGTTAAACGTAATAGCCGGGAATGTTAAGTATTAAAAATTTTATTATCATTATATACAGGTTCATATACATACTTTTAAAATTAGTGTCGTTGTTATAGTACAGCGCAACACGGTTTATAATGAGACAATAAAGACGGCAAGTATATGCTCTTTATATTCGGTAGACGTAATATCTGGGAAAGTTTAGTACCAAAAGATTATTATCATTATATACAGGGACGTTTCCGTCTTATTGATTCACGAAGCTTGTTCGAACTTTCATTGCACAGATTTGCATTGACATTTACTCCAGGTTCCTTAAACTTTACCAACAAGGGTCCTTCATGAAGGAAAAAAATGTTAACATCACCTTGCCTGCAGAACGTTGTGCTTTAAACTTCTTTGGTGATGGGGAACTTGAATGTTTCCACCGCATCGACGATAACTTACTGTATGGCTCGTAGTAATGGCACCACGTTTCGTCACCAGCAACTATTGACAGAAGTCATCGCCATTTTGCCTATAGTCTGTGAGGTGTTGCAGAAATAAGTCCATTCGCAAGCATTTTTGTTCATTAGACAAGAGACGAGGAATCCATTGCAAACAAACTTTGCTATAACCAGATTACGAACAATTCTATGAACAGATTCTACACTGGCACCAACAATTTCTGAAATTTCTCTAACTGATTTCGATGGTTTTCTTTAATAAGGCCTTCCACACATGCCATATTGTTTTCTGTTAATGCAGTACACCGTGCACCTGGTCGCGGCTCATCCACAGTCCCCTCTTTTCCATTCTTAAATTGTCGGCACCATTCCTTCACAGTTGGGTATACATGCATTTCCATATACTGATTGCATTCACGTATGAATCTGCAATGGCTGCACACTCTCATCGCATAAAAATTGTAGTACCGCATGCTGATCAAACTTGGACGGATTCAAAATTGATGTTTTAAAAGTCAGAATCAAATTCAAACGCCAGAAACTTAGTAATGTGTTTCTTACAAACACTACTAACACTAACATCGTCATTTGAATTATTGCATTTGTTTTCAAGGCTAAGTTGATTATAGATGGGTTTCAGTTGAACAAGCCGCGTACTATAATCTAATGAATTTCCATTTTATGGATCAGTATGGTTGTAGGTCTTACCCCTTGTTATTTCTTTTGTTTCACCCTTATTGGTATTCCACTGAAGTGACACTTGCGGTACTGTCTTCAAGTCAAGCTTTGAAATGTGTATTTCTCTACGCACTATACTTACAAAATATGACCCTGTGGAGTATAAAGATAAACCGTCTAAAATAAAGCACATTGTTGGGATGGAATGACATATTATTTGACCAAGATTCTGAGAGAAATCGGGATTTGGTATTAAAATACTGTTAAACATTGCACACAGTTGGAAAATTTGAATGGAAATCGATTCCCTTACAGCTAAATATGCATATTTTACTACGCCACGTAGTAGCGCAAAGTGTGTAATTTGGAATAACAGTGTTGTTTAGCTTACTACAACCTGAATTCATTTTGCTGGTATTATTGTAGGTTGCTTATTGCAAATGGTCATATTAACATGTTAAGCATTCTGTGGATGAGGTGACAGCAGCTGAAGTTAAGAAAGGATAATGACAAAACAAGGTTAACGTAATCGTGTTATAGAAAAACTTTTCTAGATGGGAATAGTGCGAAATGAATTAGCAAGTTGAACCTTACATCTTACGCATCCATAGCAGGTAAACTTTTTCTAAAGAAAGAGGCAGATTCCGTACATGATCATCGTAATTAGAAATTCTGAGGTCGATTTTAACTTACTGAATAGCCATTATTTTATGAATGAGAATTTATATCTAAATGTACATATATTGAATTTGGTCCGTTTTTTAGTGTTTGATTAAGTGGAATTTATAGCCTGGAATTTCTTTTAGTTAACCTATCATTTCCTGGTATACAGGGTGTTCTAGGATGCATGAAACAGACTTACAACTAACTTACGGTGCTAGATAAAAACCTAAACTACAAGTTTACCGGTATTTGAAATGTCAACTGAACAACTAATTATTGTAATATTAATTCCGGAAATGGTGTGGACGATGCTTTTCGAAGTTTTTCTGCCTTTTAAAATTCCAAATAATCCGTATTTTACACAATCAGTTCTCACTAACAACTCTTATTTATTAAACAAAACAACAGAAAACGTTTTATTACTGAGATTTGTTTATCAAACAAAGAAATAAGAAGTTGCTCATAAAAATATATTTAGAAACTAAATATTTATGAAGACCCAATGAAAAATTGTTTCTTATAAATTAATCTTGTTCACAATTGAATTATTCATGAAAATCATTACACAAAAACATATTTCTCTCTTAAATAAAATTGTGGCATAAAAATATTTCTCTTCTGAAACAATACTCTCGTGAGGTGTTTCGGGCCTTACTAAAAGTTTGCGTATGTTTCACTTGTATGGTATGAAAGGCACGTTGTTTCAATGATTCAATATTATACGGATTAAAAGAAAATGATTTTACTATGGAGACTTGCTTAAAAATAAAAAAAAAAAATTATACATTCAAAATATAATCAGAAACCAAACATTTTAAATCTTTTTTAAGAAAGCTTTTCTTTTAACAGTATTTTCCCCCGAAAAAGCATTTTATCAAATAATCTTGAAAGCAGATCTCTTTTCAAATATGTGTTTGTCCTTAATAGAACCTCCGCATAAAAATATTTCTCTCTTAAACAAAATTGTAGCACAAAAATATTTCTCTCGTAACATAAATCTCGCCTTGCTAAAAGTTTGCCCATTATTTTCTTGTAAAGTAGGAAACATACTTTATTTTAATGTTCAATATTATATGCATTAAAAGAAAATATTTTTACTATATAAATTTGCTCAACAAAAGAAATAAAAACTTTCTTGTAAAAGTATATTTAGAAAACAAATATTTTAAAATCTGCTTTGACAAAGTTTTTCTGGGAAACATATTTTTCCCTGGAAAAAACATTATCACATATTCATTTTTCTTGGAAAACGCTGGGTCACAGAAATGTATTTCTTTTAAACCAAACACACATACACTGCACAAAAATTAAATAAATTTTTTGCTTAAATGTATTTTTTTTCAAGAGGAGGAACATTTATTTCACAATTACTATGTTTATTATTAAATAATTTTCCAGCTGCTAAATAATTATCTTTTACGGTTAGCTTATTGTGAAACGTTTTTTTAATAGATAGTTTTTTACCAAGCAAAGCAATAAACAAGTTACAAAGAAGACGTTTTCAAATCAAAGAAAGTTATCTTCTAAAAACAGTTTTCTCTTAAAAGATCTTAATCTACAACTTTATTTCTCGTTAAGTGAATTATATAACGCCATATCATAGTATCATACACATACAATGATTTTAAGAGAAACTTTAACGACAAGCGAAATACTTACGAATAAGAAGTATTTCCTAATGAAATACTTCTATATTCTCTTCTCTTTTGAAGCGAAATATTTTTATATGAGATTTTTATTCAAGAGAGAAATATTTTATGCGACAATTTTATTTAAGACAGAAATATTTTTGTGGAAGGAAG
>JABXWE010008377.1:0-17044 GCA_014611495.1 Limonius californicus | reverse complement strand
AAGTTGGGTTTCAATTGAACACACCTCGTATTTAAAATATTAACATTACCTCTTCAGTTAGTGGTGCAGATTGTAAATCATCCAAACCTCTTATTGCTTGCTTTTTACCGTTTGGTGCCATTGTCAGAACCATATATTAACTGATACGAAAATATATTATAAGGTGTTGTTAAAACCTAAAGCACCACTACAGTTCGCTTTCTTTAATAAATAGTTACTAAAACAATAACAAACAGTAACTTTGGTTGTTAATGATATGCACTTACATAAGAAGTATTTAGGGTCACAAACATTATAGAATGTAAAATAAAATAGGATAAGTGCTTCCAACATTATACAACATCTGATTGTTTTAATATATTTTATTATTTAATTTTCCACCTCCTTCCTGTATTTCTTAGCATGATATTTACCAGATTTTCTACTTGGTCCTCCGAATTACCGGGGTATCAGACATGAAGCAAATATTTTATTATATCTGTTTTTATTGGCTTTCCTTTAGATATGAATTCATATCTAGTATTTTTGCTGCCACTTTGCTATTGCATTAAAGCCTGATGATTATGGTGGATAATCCATTCTATTAATTTTATAGGCAATCACATACGATTGAATCAATTTTTAGGGAAAATAATGATCGTAACTTCGGTTGTATCGAATGCTTTTCGAAAATCAACAAATGCTAAAGCCAGTGGTCTATTGTTTTCGTTTAAAGTGCCCTCGAAGCATGTATAATGTTAATGCAAAACTTACTAATGAGTTAAATATAACATTCAAAATGGTTAGACAATAGTGTGCGGTATGTTCAGTGTATTGTTCAAATAGTGTATTACCGCCTAATGTTAATATTTTATAGACATAGATATTCTAATCCCACGTCTACATGATTAGATGCCGCAAATTATAAATTTTGCAGTAGGTTGGATGTGGAAATCAAGAATTGTCTTTAGTTAACGCATTTATATTTATATATTTTATAACGTTTAATACAAATACTACATACATTTAGTTCAACTTCTAGAATTACTTTTAACTTTAGAACATCGTATTATTGTATCAGCAAGCACAATTTAACGTACACCGGTATTCGAATCTTCCAAAGTTCTTGAAGTTTATCGCACCTGGTTAAGTGAGCATTTGAACTGCCTGACAAAGTTGGATCGATTCTATACAAGTGCTTTCAAGATGTTTAGTAAATAGTGCAGCACAGGCTGTCGCAATCGCAGTTCCATAGTTCTAGAAATGGTTTTGATTCTGGGCTGTCATTGAACACCTTAAATATTAGTTTATCACTTTCAACAGGTTTATAGCATTTCGTGATGACGATAGATATACATACACGCAAAAAAATACTGAAATACTATTAAATGATCGCAAAACGTTTGATTATAAACGAAGCATATTGAAAGTGTAATTTAAACAAACTTCTTCCTAATATGAGCTATTCCTGCGGTAGTTCCTCAGTTCTATGTAAATGCAGAGCTTCAATCTCTTTAGAATAAAATTTTTTTCTGCATTGCAAACGACTCATCCCCAGCAGCCATCACCTGATCATCGCCCAAAAAATGAGTTCCCCGAAGATTTCTTTTATCTTGGATAACTGGTAAAAGACACTCGGGACCAGATGTGGCGAATGTGGGGGTTGTTCTAAAATTTCAAATCCGGTGTTGAGGATAGATGCTATAGAAACACAGCTCTTGTGAGTGGGAGCATTGTCTTGGTGGAACGGAACGCCGCGTTTCAATTTTCGACGCTTTTTTACTTTATAGCTTCACAAACGTTTGGCGTGAATTTAGCATAATAGTCTCCAGTTATTGTGTTCCATACTCGGCAGTTCTGCCTCTAGATCAATGTGTTGAACTCAGGTTTAATCAATAATTTCAAAATTTTCCAAAAATCTATCCAAATCCGTGTCCAATATTCTCAAATTGGTAGCAGCAGTGAGAAAACTGGCCCGCTTCTGATTATGTGACAACATTTTCGGAATCCATGCGCAGACTTTTTGTAGATCCAATTACTCGTGCAAAATTTTCTCAATCCATCTGTTGGGGGAAGCGGTCTGAGCACTCAGTACCATATTGTAACGTGTGATTTCTGACGCATAGTGTATATTAGGAGTGTCTCCATTGCAGCGTATTGTACGCAATATTTCGAGATTCGCTTCAGATAATTCTCCTCATATTTTGTGGTTTGCGCATCGATCGTGCATTGCGATTTTGGATCGGAGTCAATTGAAGCAAGGAAGAACGCTTTCAGCTTTCAACAAGTGCAGTCTTGAATTTTTAATTATGGTCGTTACGACAGGAAGTTTTCCAATTTTGTAAATTTTCAAGTGTTTAGGGAAGTTTAACACGGTTGTGTAATAGTAAATTTTTCCCTGGGAGTATTCCTAATTTTTGTGCACTGTGGGAAGTTTTTCTTCTGCCAATTTTACATCTTTTTGGTAAGCTAAACTAGGTTCTCATTTCACTTGTTTCTTTTCTAAGACAGTTGAATTTATTTAGGCAATTATCCAGTAGCCGAAAGAGTGGCATCTTATGGCATTAAACGGTTAACAGTCGGAAGAGTTGAATCAGTCAAAAATAGATTCGAAATTTTTAACGACGTGGGAAATTCCACGAGCCGATATTCCAGTGCAGAACCGTCCACGTAGCAGATGGTCGTATGGCGAGTACATCATGTAAAGAAAACATGCTTCAAGGTCTGTGAATATACTTTTACCTTACCTGCGTTGCGTTGATAAGTCCACGAAACCTTCGAGAATTAAATAAAAACGAATACTGCAACTCGTTTAATTGCGTAGTCATATTTATAGTGAATTATAATAAACACTCGACAAAAACTTTTGTATTTAGTTACATATTTTAATTGGGGAAAATTCTTGTTCAAATTATAATAATTATATGTATTCTGAAAACTTGTTAAATGGTCTGCAGTTTACGAGATTAAATTTCTGATTTAAACGTCAACAGAAAGGGGGAATTCTGCGTAAGTTTAAAATTATTCGTGCGTATATACCATTAAATTTTGGTTATCTAATGTAGTTATTGCGTATATGAGGCCTCAATATATAGGAATGTTAGACAGTAATTCGGTAATTGGTTGATATTATTTTTAGAAGTGGATTGACACTTCTTGGTTTAAAACCTGATCTACGCATTATTGCTTTCCCTGGAAATTTTGGGCCTGCTCTGTAAATAAAAATTAAATCAGAGGAAGTACGTACTGTAGTCCGTTCAGTTATTTGTTCATGAATGTGAACTTATGTACATGTATATTCATAACGTGGGATTTTTTTTATGCTTCATATATATCTACATTTTTATATTGATAAATGATAAAATTTTTACTGGATCATTATATATATATATTGGGAACTGTATATTGTGTTTTATTCTGTCTTGAACGATAAGTTTAAAAATTACCAAACAAGGTAAGTTCGCATCCAGGAAGGTTCCTGTTTACCCAAAGTTATCTTCGAGGAGAAAAGGGTTTTTTTTTAAACAGGTGGCGCCTAGGCTTACATCGAACCACCCTTCTTCGACTGTAGTTAGTCGAACCCTTGTCTTCGATACCTGGACCTTGTTTAGGATTTCGTTATTTGATAATTTGTGTGAGGAATTATTTTTGTTGTCGCCGTCATACAACTAGGCGTCACAACTTGCTGCATCACTTTTTAGTGCATATATGCAAACTCTTCACAGCATATTAGCCCAATTGTAATAATAGCAATGAAGCTGAAAAAAAATATTTTGAAGGAATGTAGATTCATGGACGAATCCTGCAAGTTCAAATGAAAATTGAAGTATGACTTGAAAATGTAGTTTCTGTAAATGTGGTGAACCCTGCCCTTCTGGAAAATTTAGAATAAAATGTCACATTCCCACAAAAGCTATTGCTATCGAGTGCATGTACAGAGGCAATAGTCAATAAAACGATTCTAACGTTATTGGAACAGGTTCTCCGCTTACGCTATAAATACTGTACTTTTGGCAAATATCTTCAGGTTTGCTCTCAAATGTAAGTAAATACTAAAAAAATGTCATATCAAACTCCGAAACCTTAAAAATAATGTATACATTTTACCTAATCAAGATAATAAGATATCAGACAGTTGCAGTAGGAATATTTTATTGTAGTTTCAAGTCTATCAGTAATTGCTTATTATAATAATTGTATTGTACAAAATCAGTAACTGTAACTGCGACAAAATCGAATTTTTTTTTACCATGAGTAAAATATTAATTTGTGTTTTTCCTTTTTCGGAAGTTTTAGTTTAAGGGGCCTTAAAGCGATTTTATCGGTTTCGATATTCCACAAAACTTCCAAATTTACTGTTCCCTGGTGATTCAGAAAGTATGAAATATGTACATACCTATCTAGTTAGTCAACTACAAAGTTTGTATGGTCGCCAATAATAGTAAATGTTTTAGCAAAAATACAAAATGGAGCTTTTAAACCGATTTGCTTCCGCGTTATGTATAAAAGTTTTAAAATATGTTTACGAACAAGCGCGTTTATAAATAATAATATGTGGTTACCGCCCCCAAATTCAACAGTATATGAATTATGAAATGAACAGCGTGTTCAGGCTTATCGAATTGCACAGTTGCTTTACATACACAACTTTTGGGCTTAGAAAACACTCTCTTGGAACATTTAAGGGTAATGCAAAGTTATTGATGATACCCTTGGGAAGCTTGCGTATACAAGTTGTTTTATGTGTGGCACACTATGTATCTTCACTATAAAGAGTTCGATTCCCCGTTCTATATACAACTTAGGCTAAAAAGCTGTTCAACGAGGAGATATATTTTACGAAAAAAAATCATAAACGGCTATTTCCTCGACTTCATGAATAAATAACTCGGGTCGCTTCCACTCTCGTCCTTGCAAATATACCTGCTCCAAGTTCTGACATCGTGTAAACTAATTAATTAACGTAGATTGCATCTAATGTATCATTTACTTGATTATCCGACTTTCTACCTTCACCTACCACATATACTTCCCAATCTCTCTGGACGTGAAAATTACGAATACCGTAGAATATTCACCGTTAAAGACTTTATTATATCTTCGTACGAAACTATCTAATTATGTATAGTACACATGAAAGCATCACGTGTTATATTTAGTAAGATATACATAAATCGCAATTACTGAAAAATTAATGTAAACCGATTTTAAAGTCAGGTGCTCATCAGAATTATAATAAATACATTTTTAGTAATATGACATCTTAAATTTACTACAGTTATGTATTATAACAACGTATTTACCCGCTTACTTTGAACTAGAATATAAAGAATATTCTTAATAATAATAATGGTGAGGCTGTATATCGCCTCAAGACCTCCCGTATCCTAGCTTTCACACCCGGTTGTTGCGTGCCAAATTAGCGACACGTGGTGAAGTGGTGAGCATCACGCAATAGGCAATCGCATTGTTACCCATTATTCATTTGAATGCAAGTACCCAATTATTTTAACAGACTGGGTATTGAGCCGGGGTTTGAAATCCCGACTTTCCGCACCAGAGCCCAGTGCTCTAACCAATGGACCACACTGGCGCGTAAAGGATGTTCTTACATATAGCAAATTTCAAACCAAACCCGTTGAAAACAAAAAAACAAAAAACAAAAAATTAATTCTTCGTGGTTCTTAATTCTTTAATGTTTCAAAATTTAAACGACTGTTTATTTAGCGGAAGACAAGAGGAAATAAAAACAAGTTAAATGGAAAAAGTCTCTTCTTCAGAAAGTAAAATATCCGTAGCATGCCACGCAAAAGCAGAAGAATTTCTTTAAAGTTGAAAATTACTAATACAAAGTAAATGAATGAGATAAGTACAGGTAGTATAAACTAGTGTTTCCAAATCATATTTTTCTGATTTTTTAAATGTAATGTAAATTTTGTCGCATTTAGCTGTATAAGTGTTGACGAAACCTACTAAGTGTTCTAAGCCAATTCCTCGCTACCACTTGCTGGTCGCCATTTGCTCGCAACCACTTGCTTGTCCCCATTTGCTTGCAACCATTTGCTCGCTGCTATTTGCACGCAACCACTTGCTCGCCGGCATTTGCTCGTCACCGCTCGATCGCTGACTGCTCGTTGGAAGCGATGTTCGCCAAGACAGTTCCTCGCCATCCGTTTGCTCGCAGTACTAAGTGTAACTGTAGTTGATTTTTCGTTAAGCATATTCGTTTGCAAAATAAGTTTGCATATCTTTTGCTTTATAATGAAATCTTTATTGTGCTATCTTATTGTTATTTTATTGTTGTCATTATATATTATATTATAGATGCTTCTGACACGAATATAGAAGAAGGAAAATGAAAACTTTTACTTCTATTTTCAAAATTCCATAGGTATAGGGAGAGTATTAATTTCTTTGAAACTTAACTGTTAAATACTCTTTTAGTTGTGTTGTTGGGTGTCATTATTATTAGATGTCCTATCCATTGTATTCGCCTGCGCTTAATGACGTTGACTATGTCTGGCTCACTGTAGGGTCTTCTTATTTCTTCGTTGTATCTCCTTCGCCACTCTCCTCCGTCTTTAACTGAACCAAAAATTAGTCGTAGAATTTTTCTTTCAAATACTCTTAGTTGCTGTTCCTCCTTTTTTACTAATATCCATGATTCACAGCCCTATATTAATATGGGTCTTATTACTGTCTTTTTTAATCTAATTTTTGTTTCTGTTGATATTAGATTTGACCTGAAAATATCTTTCATGGCAAAATAGGCCCTGTTATCTATGAATATGCTGGCTTTAATTTATTCGGTTATATCATTCGTTTCATTGATAACTGTACCCTATCTATTTCTATGGTCCTAGTTGCTTGTTCTTCTTGTTCTGTCTGTCTTGACATTCTTAGGTATTTTGTTTTCCTCTTGATTTATTGTAAGTCCTATTTCTTCTGAGTTTTCATTTAGCTTCCTATACGCCTCAATTACGTCTCTTTCGTTAATGCGCATTATAGCTATGTCATCCGGATACGCGAGTGTTTCCTTTTTATTTCTGAAGAGGTAGTTTTTACTCTGTATAGGGTTTTTATGACTGTGTCGAAAACCATGTTAAATGGTATTGACGAGAGCATCCCCTTGTCTTAATCTCACGTTACTATTAACGGGTTGTGTTTCCTCTGCATCTACTTTTGTCTTATATTGGACCTCTTTGATAGTCAGTAAAGTAAGTTATTTTAGTTTCTGTGGGATTTCCAACTTTTCTAGGGCTCGCGCTACTGCTCTATGTCCTACGCTGTCGTACGCTTGTTTGCAGTCTATGAAGATGCTATGAATGTTTATTTCATATTCCCTCGCTTTTTCAGCTATTTACCGCATGCTAAAGATCTGGTCTGACGTGGCCTTGCCTTTCCTGAAGTCGGCTGGATAATCCCCTATTGTGGTATCCACGTACGGTTTTAGTCTTTAAAGTAGAACATGAGATAGGATTATGTATGCTGTGTTCAGCAGGCAGATTCCTCTGTATATGTAGGCTCTGGTTCTAGTATTTCTTCTTTTCTATTCCTTCCTGCGTCTTCGTTTTCTTGTTCATTTTCTACTTCCTCCACCTCAGTATTCAGTAGATTTTTAAAATATTCTCACCATCTATCAGCTACATCTTTTTTGTTGACTAATATTTCCCCGTTTTTATTTTTACACATGCTTGGTCTGAGTTGGCACCCTTTCATCATCATCATCATCTGACATGGAGCTGACTCGAGGGTCACTCCTAGATTACGCCAGGCCCACCCCATGCCAGTAGGTGGGAAGGAATTTATGAGATAAGGTGGGATCGGGTGGGGTGTTGCACTGCGTTAGCATGCCTGCAATGTATACCGCAAGGCACGGCTGCTGCAACACCGGGTGGTTAGTAAGCTACGCATCAATGGGATTTTGAGTACGTATCCGGGACCGTTATGCGATTATGCATTTGACCCTAATAAACTTTGGTATCAAAGTTTCAGATTGTTCGTATCTCTTGCCTATCTATTGTTCTAAGGTAACAGATTCCATCTATCTTAGTTTCCTACTAACTAATAACTTCATATTAACCCCAAATTGTACTATTTCCACTTAACTTTAATGTCGACTCTCGATTCTTCTTCCTTCTTTTCCATCCTCCCCTTCTGCAGTTGTCGGTTAGGAGTTCATCGTTTTCTTTCCCACTAGTACTTGTTTCGTTCCTTCTCCTTTGTTTTCCCCTTCCTCACCCTCTTACTGCTTCTTCTTCTTCGTTATCCTGTTCTTCTTCAGTCGATTCTTGATCGGATTCTTCAATCAGTGCGTATACTCTTCTTACCTCTCTTCGGATATCCTCTTTTCTTCGTCCCCAGTCCTCCCATGTCTCTTTAGGTATGCCGGTGTTTTGGATGTCCCTCTACAATTATGTATTCCACGTGTAGCATGGTCTTCCTATCTTCTGTTCTCCTGTTTGCATGGCATAAGCTTGCTGTAGAGGGTGGTTGGCAGGTCTTCTTCGAATGTGTGTCCAGTATTTAATTCTTGATGTAGTGAGCCGTTTAGTTATTGTTTTCCCTTCTAGAATTCCTTGTGCCGTCGAAGTGTTTTCTTCCCCCGTGGTTAGTTCAAATAGTTTGAGTATTTTCATTTCCATACTTCGAAGTGCCATTCTGTTGGCTTTCGTGATTGCGGTGGTTTTCAATCCGTACAGAGCAGTTGTGGCTATGATGGAATTTGGATGGATATTATCTTCTTTATTCCGTTTGGGAAAGAGAAAATGGAAGAAGAAGGGATGGAAATAAACATAAACAAAACGAAAATAATGGTGATAGGAGATAAAAGCATAAAAACAAATATTGAAATAAACAATGTCAAACTAGAACAAGTAGAAGAATTTAAATAACACTAGAGGAAACAGGAAAACAAGAAGCGGAAATAAATGAAAGAATTGACAAAACAATAAAACTATATTACGCAATGAACCAAAAATTCATAAACAAAAAAGAAATAACTAAACAGACAAAAATAAAAGTTTTCAAGACGATATACAGACCAGTATTAACATATGGATGCCAATGATGGAATCTCTCAACCAGACAAAAAAATAAAATACAAGCAATGGAAATGAAATACCTGAGGCGAGTACTGGGAGTACCCAGGGAAGACAGGATCAGAAATATACAAATAAGGGAAGAATTGGGAGTAAAACCAGTGACGCAGTTCATAGAACAGAGACAACTTAGTTGGTGGGGACATATACAACGGATGAACAATAACAGACAAGTAAAATTAGTGTATGAAGCGAGACAACATACAAAGAGAAAAAGAGGAAGACCAAGAAAAACATGGAATCAAGAGATAAGCAGAATACTTCACGAGAGAGGAAAAACATGGGAAGAAGCAAAAAACTTAGCAGGAAACAGAAAAGAATGGAAAAAATTTATAGATATGGAATGAAATACAATGTAAATAATGTAAATATATAAAATGAAATGTACATAGAAATGTAAAATGTAATCCCGACACCGAATAGGTAGAAGGGAATTTGATTATAATAATAATAATATTCCGTTTGGTAGTTTATGCTGTTGTAGGAGAGGAAAAATCATATGTGTGGCTTGGTGTGCTTTGGTTATTCTTTGGTTTACTGTCCGGTCTTGCTAATGAATCTGGAAGATAAACGCCTAGATACTTGAGTTTGCGTGTTTGTTTTAGTTCCCGGTTCCCTATTTTCAGTATGTTATCGGCTGCTCCTCTAATTCTTTCTTTGTCTGGGGCTGTTACCATCACTTCGCATTTGCTGATGTTTATTTCTAATCCTGCTTGTTCTGAGCTGGCACCCCGTTTTTAAATATTTTATTTCACTATGTGCTTTCCTTATTTCATTTTCTCCTATCTTCTCTTCTATTTTTGTTAGTTTTTGTTCTATTAGTTCACGCTTTTTCCTTTTAAGGAATGTTCTAGCTTGTTTCCTGGTTTCTTTAAAGTTTGTTTTAGCTTGTCTCATATTTTGTTGAAGCATCCATGTGCGTGCTTTTTTCTGTTTTCTATTACTTGCATGCACTCGTTATCAAACCACTCATTTTTTTGTAGATTTTTGGTACCAATAATTTCTTCAGTCGTTTTTTTGATAACTTCTTTCATGTCCTCCCATTCTCTGTTGATGTTGTCTTCTTCTGTTTCCGTTCTATTTTCTAGTTGCTCTATTCCTCTGGCTAGTGTTTATTATATCTTTCTTCCGTTTCCAGATCCTTCAGCTTGTCTACATTGTATCTTTTCGTTTTTTTTTCTGATGTCTGATATTTTCTGTCGCAGTCTCACTTGGACCAGAAAATAGGCACTGTCGCATCTCACGTCTAATATGTTAGTACAGTTTGTCATGTTACTTTGATGTAATCAATTTGGTTTATCGTCACTCCATCGTTGGATTTCCAGGTCCTCTTATGGATATCTTTATGTGGTACAGTGGCGCTGCTTATCACTAGGCCTTTGCTTGTCGCCACCTCGATTAGTCTTGATCCGTTATCATTGCTTTCATGGTGCAAGCTGTGGTTACCAATCGTTGGTTTATACTGTTCTTCTTTTCCTACTTGCGCATTGAAGTCGCCCTGCGCTACACAGACATCTTTCTTCGGTATATTGTCTATTACTTTTTCTATCGCTATCCAATTTACACATTTGCACATTTTAAATAGCAAAAAGGGGAATCACCGACGCGTAATTACAATCGAAACACCACACGCTATATTGCAAGAAGAGGTTGTTGTCGATGCTCATCATCATTAAATCTAAAAATGTTTGTCAAATATAAGGAAGCTCTTCAGTATTTTGAACCTTGTATAACTTGGTGCAGGAAAACGAAATTCCTTCTCATCAAATACTACTGCTAAGACTAATTCAAGAATGGGCTTCGGCGTCACATATTAGTAACTAAAAACAAAGATCACTTGTATTGTGTAATTACATGCACATACAAAAACTTTATTTTTGATTATTCCTGCATCATAATCATTGTTTAATAAACGAAAAAGCGTGCAAAAGCACAACATTAAAACACGTGCGTACTTTAAAGTTGCTAAGTAACGATGCCGTTATCAATTCTTTATTTATATAGCGATAAGGAAAATAAAATTGATCGCGAAAGTTAAATAACAAAATCATCGAATCCACATAAACAGCCAATTCTAACCAATCTCCATGTCAACGATATTGCGCCACATCAGACAGACTGCTTCATAAAATGAATCAAATACAAAATGCTACTTTTCAACACTATTTTCCAGATTATGATGCATGTATAAGTAAAAATAGTGTATAACACAAGTTTGTAATTAATCCTTTAGAGCACTAGCGACTTTAAAAACTCGTCGCACGTGCTTTAGAGGCTTCATTATACACTACTATCATAACATACTATTATACAGGGTGTTCTTTAAAGCCTTAAAAGCTTCAGGTAGAATTTTTCCTTTATGAATGCTTAATACAAATCTTCAAAAAAAAGTAGGTATTTGGAGCTTAGTTTTCTTGTACGAGAGTGTTAAAGTTCATATCTTTAAAACAGAATTTCATGGAAACAATAACGAAAACTTTAATGTTGCACGTATCTGCCGATAAGTGACTGACTGCCACTTGATTATGTAAAGATTAATATTGAGTTGACGCTCTAGTTGCTCTTCTGGAAGTACTGTTAAAAATGATAAATTTCGTAAATACTACATTTGACAACAGTGCAAGGGCATGGTATTGTGATGAAAAGTAGAAAATTTGTTTTTCGACATTTGTCAAATGCTTCATGTAATGTCGGCCTACTAATTAAATTCTCCATAAATGCAAAGACATCGTCAACGTTGCCAAGTATAATATTCTTTAAGTGTCTCGTGTGAGGAAACTAAGCACTATAGGAAGTTCGTGTTAGTGTTTTTGAGGACTGTATTTCTTACAGAAGAGTGCTACCTGAAGCTTTTAAGGTATTTAAAGGACACCCTGTATAATATAAGTAAAATAGAAACAAAGATTTTTGAAATCCCAAAACACATCGATTTTCTTTTTTATAAATAGGCATTTGCAGTCGAAACTATTTTCCCACATTCATTTTCTCTTAAGTAATGACTTCATCAGAATTTGTTTTAAATGGGCACCCCTATTTTTTTCCGCGATTTGAATAGATCCTTCAATGGTATAAATCACAGTATAAACGTTTTGACACCGTATATAAGACATTTTGAGAGCAATAAATCTCTGAATGTTTAGGAACACTTTTATGAGAATGCATGAAAAAACGGAAACTCTAATTAATAATCAAAATAAACAATAACAACTAAGTGGCATAATAAAGATTTTAAAATGGGTAAACCACTTCAGGTATCAAAGTGAATGCATGAAATTCCACCCATTCACTTCTTGACAATAAACAAGTCTATCCACAAATTCTCTTAAAACATTAGGAATTCTTTTAATTTCCTGTATAATATGATATTTCAAATTTTCGACGTTCAGTGGTCTAGTAGGATAAACTTTTGTATTTAAATAGACTCATAGGCAATAATCGAGGGGTGTAAGGTCAGGAGACCAAGCCGGCCGATCGATCGGTCTTTAATCTACCGATATACCTTGCAGGAAAACAATGATTCAAAACGTCAGGACACCCGTAATGTAGCGGTACGCCATCTTGTTAACACCAATTTGCATTATCTGGCACATCTGGATCATATTAATTTCGGTAAGGTATCGCAAATTCTGAAAAAATTGTAAATACCTTTCTGCAGTAACGTTTGCGTTAAAGAAAACAGGACCTAATATTCTAGTGTCCACTATTCCAGCCCAGACGTTTATTTTTTGTGGATGTTGGGAGTGTACCTCAACCATACAATGAGGATTTTCTCTACTTTCGTATCTGAACTTCCATTTGAGACCGAAGTTGCTTCATTCATCACTTTTGGACGACCACTTTTTGGAATATCTGTAATACTTCTCGTCTCCCTAAATTATCTTACTAACCGTTGATCGTGTGATAGGTCGATTTGCATACTTCGCATTAAACATATCACACACTTCTTGTTGTGTTCACACCCGAGATAAATTAAAACTTCTGTACGTAAATGAGCCATAGCAGATTTATTAACCTATTTGGTAATTTCTAGTGATGTTACCCACGTCGACAATGAATAACAACTGACTCATTGTATCCGCATTTGAGTCCTAAAACGACTTTGTTTATCTTATTTCGATACTACTGTTACAATTGTTAACAATGTATTTCTAAACATTCAATGATTTATTTCTCACAAATATTCTTATGTAAGGTGTCAAAATGTTTATACTGTCACTTAGACGTTTGAAGGATCTATCCAAATCACAGAAAAATAATAGGGATTGATCTTTAGTGTTTTAAAAGCACTACACCCCACCAAACTTTACAGAGATAATAATATCAAACGTTAACACTTTCATCTTGTTCTGTTTGGAAAATCTGTTTATGATCCATTGTATATATAATCATATTTTTAGCTCTATGATTTTAACAGCAGACGTATGCAGTTATATGAATTACAACAACAATCTTTGTTGTAATTTCTGGATAATTGTGTAAGCACCAAAATGTTTGTTTTCCTTTTGAGTGGTGATGCACAAGTTTTGACTTTGTAATGTTTTACTAAAGATAATCCTGTTAATAAATTGTTTGTGTGTAGTAACTATCCAAAAGTGAAAAAAAAAATAGGTGATAAGTCTGTAACCCAAAAAATATTTTCAATAATTGTTCTGATTTTTGGTTTCAATGAAGGCATCATGTAAAACAGCGCTCAAAAAGGATTTCACTTCGTGTTTTTAGAATTGAACAATATATCTTTTACAACGTATTTAACTTAATTGTTATAAGTAATAGTTTAGGGATGAGGCATATAAGAAACACGAGAACAGACATTTATGTATTTAGCTTCGGCACAATGAATTCATTATGGTAGAGTAAATAAAATAATTTTCCAAGGGCAAATACTTATTATTATTAGAAACTTTAAGGTACACATGTCTCTGATTACCGCACCACTTTCCTACTACTTTAGAGGAATTCTTGGGATCATTATCCTGCTGGAATATGAATCCTCACTCGATTTGGGCGCTTGCAAATAATATCATTATTTTGTCTAGAATGTCGACATTCTGACGATGATCTATAATTTCTTGAATTTTGCTGTATAACAGGAACCCCGTGCGCTTCCTCCTCCATGCTTTACAGCTGATATTTACAATTAAGCTCCTTCCCTTCTAAATAACAAAAACTTATTTTCCTCAAAAAATAGAACCGTCTCCAACGTTGGGCAGTCCAAGAGATGTGTTTTTTCACGAAATCGATTCTAGCCTTCCGATTCTTTTCCAATGCAAAAGGTTTCGCTCGAGAGGATGACCATATAGTACCTACGGCATCCAACAGAAGACGTTTGATTGTAAGCACAGAAATTTCTTACTTATATAATTCGGGTAATTAATGAGAAATGTCCACAGCAGTCCGAGGAGGATTATCTTTAGTCTAGTGTACCATGGTACGATTCATATTTTAAGTTGTCTTTCGTGGTCGCCCTGATATTTTTGAACGCTTTACATATGTATATATCTTCTCTCTCATCCTCTTTAACAACTTATATATCGGAGTTCTGTTGAGTCCAAACTTCTCAGCAAGCGTTTCTTTCTTCGTTAGCGAGCGATCGATGATTTCAATGCGTAAACGCCATAACTTAAACTGTAAACTGTCAATGTAAAGCTAGAAAAAAGAAAAGTGCAATCGCTAGTTATAAATTGTGTCAAAAGTCGAAACCAATAAAAGTGCCGCAAACTCACAAAAAGTACAACAATTTGCTTATTTAAACCATGTTTTAGTTGAAAGACATGTAGTTAGAGCACCCACTGCCTCACCTATAATAAACTTAATTCCAGTTTAACATATACCTACTTACTAACCTATAAGTTATACAACACATGATTGTTGCTCAAATCTATTTATTGGATCTAGGAGTGTAATTTTCTTAATGGTAGTTGTACTTCCTTATCACTTTCTACTAAGCACTCCACTAAGGTATGTGGTGTTGGAGCAGAAGGATGTGGTTTAAAGCCAAGAGAAAGCTGCCGCTTTTCACTTGGCAGGTGCCCCTCCGAGTTCCAAACCAAAATATACGCATCACCTCAATGTGCGTGAGAAAACCTTAGAAGGCCCTACTCAAGTAGATACATCTACATTCTGTCTGACACCCAGGCGGCCCTTTTCTACTACTATCATGCTTCAAGATCTCATCCAGACCGGTCTGGGAATGCTACGAAGAACTCAATGATCTGGCAGGGAAAAACATCGTGAGACTTCTCCGACTTCCTGGTCTTTGCGGGATCGCAGGCAACGAAAAAAGGGATGAACTAGCAAGGCAAAGAACTAGAACAGGGCCAAACTATTACCCTGAACCTTCATTAGGAGTACCAAGAAATGCATTCTGTATCCGTATCCGCGCATGGATTTGCAACCAACTTAAAACTTATTGAAATTGCAGACTAGGGTTAACCTACAAGGCATTCGTTAACGGACCTTGGAAAACACAACCAAAGAACTGCTTATGTCATCACCTCAGGAGATTTAGGAAATTCGATGGAGGCCTCACAGGCGCTCTTTGCAGTGGGGCACTAGAAACAGTAATACATATTCTATGCAACTGTGCTGCGCTGGCTGGTAAAAGACTACGGATATTTGGGCAACTATCCATGGAACCGAAAGACTTCAATACACACCCCGTGAGTGTCATGTACCCTATAGTACAGGGAAGCAAAATCACGGATTGGGTGTGAGTAACTTCCTGTGTGAGCACAATAAACCTTATAGGCTGAAGTGTCTCTTGAACCAAGGGTAGATACCATGTAAGGGACCTCGGTGGTCTAGTGCGAGAACGCATTGGCCACTCGAGGTCACAGGAAACGCAATCGCTCCGTTGGGGCGGTCGAATCCCGACTGGGGCGACCGCATTTGCTTAGTTAAGTTTAGGGGGCATGTTGCATGAATGTTTAGTATGTAAGGGACGCCCGCACCCCCTTGAAGAAATGCGAAAGCGGTTCCGCGGGGGGAATGGTAGTATGAATGAGTGAGAAAAAAAGATACCATGCAAGCCTTTGATAAGATCTGGTAGAAAGACCTGTTTTGTAAAATTAAGAAAAGCCTACCGCCGGATTACATCGATATCCTGAAATCGTACTTAACCAACAGGCACTTCCTAATCAAATGTGGTTGCGAGCTAACTTTCTTCTTATACCCCATACCAATACGGGTGTTTACCAGGACAGGCTGCGGGGCCCAATTTGGGTGATTCGACCTCTATAACGCCTATAAAACTTTTGTATCTCTTGGTTAATGATAAGAGTTGCAATATCACTTCTTATGATTTCGTACCATGATGAGTTTATTACAGTTCTGACAATTTTCGATTGACATCGTCGTTGAATCTCGATACTAAATATTCTAGCTGAGAATGAGAACCACAGTCGTATTTCATGCGTGCATATGAGTTTAAGCATGAATTTATAAAGAAGTATCTTATTCTTTAATGACAACACCAAAGCATCCAAAACATTTTTTGTATCTGCCGTTCCAGTTGCTTTCCCTTTGCAATTACCAACATTACCGTTGGACACATACGTGTGATTATTACGTCCATTGACTTACTTTTGTTTATTTTTGTGGGCTTTTTACAGCAGCACTGTATTATAACTAGGTGAGTTTATAGTGGGTAGGATGCCAGATTTGGATTAGGGTATTATGCCAGAACTACCGTATCATCGACGAAAGCAGCGACCATATTTCTTGTTGTTGTCGGTAGATCCGCTGCAAATAGCAGGTATAGTATTGGGCCCAACAGACTGCCCCGAGAAACACCCGAACCGATGTGGTATTTAAGGAATGTTAACTCGTTACCATATCTGATAAGAAAGCTCTGTTGGATAAGTGCAGTTTCAGGATTTCGAAGTAACCCGTAGGTAGGATTTTCCTAATTTTGCAAAGCAGTCTTCGTATTTTGGGCTAGCATAGTATTCAAACTGGTAGTAGAC